>VDFB02008994.1:0-16067 GCA_007258455.2 Sequoia sempervirens | reverse complement strand
ATGCACTCGCTCTAGTAAAGTGGCCAATCCAATATCCCCAATTTTAACCTTTCCATGGTTATCATTAGCAAAGATGTTATCACTTTTTAAGCTTCTGTGAATTATTGGAGGATTATGACTTTGGAGATAAAGTAAGCCCTCAAGAATTTGTCTTGTCCAACCCTTGACAGCCTTCATGTCAACATGTTCATGTTTCTTCCGATATAGTCTCAGAGTGCCTGATGTGAAAATCTCTGTTATGATATTTACAGTCTTCAACAGGTGCACTTCCGAATACAATCTCTCTAGATCATCAGGATTCTGCAGAAGTTCATTGACTCTCACTTGGTTCCAAGCCACTTCTATCCCCTCAACGAGACAAAACTTCTCATGCACGACCTTTGCAAGGGAAGCAAGACAATTAGTTGTGCAGCTTGCATTAGAAAGAATAGCAATCTCAGACCTGTAGGTCTCTTCATTTACTCCAATCACAAACATAGAGGCATTTGATGATGGAGTAGAAATCACAACCTTTTTAGCAACACCCTTTGTTAATGTTGCAGCTTCGGACGTCACTTCCAGCCACAAATTAGAGAAGAAAAATTAAATGATAGCTTCCAGCTATTTAATTTATATGTTGTCATGTGAAGAGGCACTTCACTTCATTTATTTGTTTCTCATGTTTTGGCCGACCTCCCTTGATATTTGAATTATTTAATTTGTAATTTATTCTCCTTGTGGCCGACCTTGTTCTTGAAGAGGTGTGACCTCTCCCAAGCAATGTATAAATACAAGATCATCTCCTCTTATATTACCATCAAGCAAGTTCGATCATCCTTCCTTCAAGTGCAAATTTCCTTCAAGAGCAGGTCGAAGATTTCTAAGAGCAGATTTCGATATCTAAGGAGAGCAGATTGTAATCTGTATTTCGCATCTAGAGTTGGTGCTCTTACTTGGCCTTGAATTCGGCCTTATTGTACTCGGCCTTATTGTACAAGACATTGTTGATTCTTGAATAATATATAAGTGATATATTGTTGTTGGGTTTTTCTCCTTCAAGCGGAGGGTTTTCCCAGGGTATATGCTGTGTTATTGTGTCTGATTTTTGAATTAAATTCTGAGTTTTATAGCTGATCATAAAACTAACATGGTATCAGAGCGGGTATAAGAAAGATCGTGATCAGATTTAATCAAACAGCGTTATCCTCTATTCTTATTCTCATCTTTGATTGCATCTATCTTATCGTCAAGATGGTGAACGGGCTCAAGATCGAAGATAGACTTGAGGGTGCATCAAACTTCACATCTTGGAAGTTCAGAGTCATGCTCGTCTTGGAAGAAAATGAGTTAGCTGAGTTCGTGGAGGGCGAAGTTCCCGAACCAACCGATGAGAATGAGAAGCCTTAATGGAAGAGAAATGGCACTAAGGCAAAAAAAGAAGAAGATGTTGGTTGATTCCGTGAAAGACCACATTGTGCCAATTATCTCCAAGTTAAAATCTGCAAGAGAGATGTTCAAGACTTTGGAGGAGATGTATGAGATCAACAACACAAGTCGAGCTCTTGCATTAAACAACTTCATCATATCAAGACGGCGAAAGGAGAATCCGTTATCTCATTCTTCATGAAGATTACCGAGTTGAGAGATCAACTCTCTACTATTGGACATATTGTTGATGACAAGGATTTGACTATGTTGGCTCTTAATGGTCTTCCTTCATCTTGGGAGTCATTCATTCAAGGAATCAGTGTGAGATCAAAACTTCTTTAGTTTGATCGATTGAGAGTTGATTGTATTCAAGAAGAATCAAGGTTGGCAGCGAGAGGCATTGGTCAAAGCTCTACAAATGAATATATTCATGTTCTTGCCGCCCAATCCTTGAAGAAGAAAGGAAAAGAAGGGAAGAAAGGATACTTCAAGAGGAATAGAGATAAAGGATAAGATGGTGCTCCTGCATTGAAGAAGAAGAAGGACCTCTCCCACATTCAATGTTTTAGATATGACAAGTTTGGTCACTATGCAAAGGATTGTCCAACTAGGCCTAACCAACAGGCTTCAATTGTAGATGTGGGTGAGATCTCTTCGCAGAAGGATTTAAGTGGTTTTCTATTCTATTATGCTCTCTCAAGCAATGTGCCTACTGACAATAATACTTGGTTGATTGATAGTGGTGCCTCTCGCCACATCACCGGATTTAGAGAGCATCTAACTGATTTGGTGGAGAGAGATTCTAGTGTTCAAGTAATTATTGGAGATAATTCTAGTTATTCTGTGAAAGGAGTTGGAACCTCCTCTCTTCACTTGGATTCCGACATTTCCTTGCAGTTGAGTGATGTTTTATTTGTTCCGGGTATCAAGCGAAACCTTGTCTCTATATCAGCCTTGGAGGACAAGGGGTACTAAGTTGCATTTTCAGAAGGCAAAGTTCTTGCATGGCCGAAGAACTCAAATATCAGGACTGCTCGGGTGATTGGAGTTCGACATGAGAGCCTCTACAGACTTTGCACTCATCCACTTCAGGCTTTGTTGCATGATTCATTAAGTTTGTGTGAACTTTGGCATAGAAGATTGGCTCACCTTCACTTTCGAGCACTACCAACCATGGAGAAGATGGTCACGGGCCTTCCGAAACTCAACCAAGAGCATGAAGGCACTTGCAGAGGTTGTGCATTGGGTAAGAATACTAAAGGTCCATTTCATAGTAGTGAAAGTAGATCTAAATGTATTCTAGATCTTATGCATTATGATTTATGTGGTCCAATGTCTATTGCTTCTTTGAGTGGTTTCTTGTATTACATTTTTTTTTATTGATGACTACTCTAGAAAGACTTGGATTTATTTCTTGAAATCTAAAGAATCTGAGGAAGTACTTGAGAGGTTCAAAGAATTTAAAGCTCAGGTAGAGAACTTGTTCGGGAAGAGGATCAAAGTTGTGAGATTTGAAAACGGAGGAGAGTACATTTCTGGAAGCTTCCGTAACTTTTGCATTGAAGCTGGGATTAAGAGGGAGTTCTGTGTCCCTTACAATCCTCAACAGCACGGTGTTGCAGAAAGGAAGAACAGATCTATTGTGGAAGCAAAGCCATGATTCATGATCAAGATCTGCAAACCTTCCTTTGGCTGAAGCATCGAGGACAGCTGTTTATGTTCAAAATAGAAGCCCTCACCGCATTCTGGAGAACACGACTCCCAAAGAAGCATTCATAGGGGTGAAGTCGGAAGTAAGTCATTTGAGGATCTTTGGTTGTCCAGTGTATGTTCATGTACCTAAAGATAAAAGGACAAAGCTAGAACCCTCTGGCAAGGAGGGAATATTTGTGGGCTATAGTGAGACTTCAAAAGCCTACAGAGTTTACATTCCAGGTTAGAAGTTGATTGAGATCAGTAGGGATGTTACATTTGAAGAGGATGTTGCAGTCAAAAGATCTAAGGGCATTCATATGGAGATAGATAATGAAGAGCAAGAGTCTCCTTAGGATATGGAAGTTGACCATACTCCTGAGATTCAGAGGGAGGCTATTGATCCTAAAGAAGATGATGATCCAGTTGAGCCTTTGGAACCTACTGATGGGCCTACAGACATTGTGATTGGTCGTAAGAGACCTCTTTGGGCCAGGCAAACAATGCAGGAAGCAAAAAAGTTTGCAGCCCCGAGAGGAACATTCAAAGAAAGCAAGAGACCTCATAAGTTTTCAAGCTATGTTGCTTTGATGAGTCAAATCATTGAGTCAGAGCCTTCCAGTGTTGAGGAAGCTACTAGTTAGCAAGTATGGAAAGATGCTATGGCTGAGGAGTATCAATCCATCCTCAAGAATGATGTATGGGACATCCTACCTAGACTTGAAGGAAAATCTGTTGTTTCTTCTAAGTGGTTCTTCAAGATCAAGCATGCGGCTGATGGGAGCATCGAGAAGTACATGGCTAGATTTGTGGCTAGAGGATTCTCTCAGAAAGAGGGAGTAGACTATGAGGAAACCTTTGCTCTAGTTGCTCGTTATACATCCGTCAGGACCATCATTGCTATTGCAGCATCTAAAGGATGGAAGATACACCAGATGGACGTGAAGACAACATTTTTGAATGTTGTAATTGAGGAAGAGGTATATATTGAGCAACCTGATGGCTTTGAGGTTCATGGGAAGGAGTCTCATGTTTGTAGGTTGAAGAAGGCTTTGTATGGCCTTAAGTAGGCTCCTCGTGCTTGGTACGAAAGAATTGATCGTTACCTGTTAAGCGTGGGCTTCTCCAAGAATGATGCTGATTCAAACTTATACTTCAAGGTAATTGATGGCGAAGCATTAATCTTGGTTCTCTATGTTGATGATTTAATTCTTACTGGAGAAGATCACCTCATTATCAAATGCAAGGAGGAGTTAGCTTTTGAATTTGAAATGAAGGATCTTGGTCTTATGCACTACTTCCTTGGTTTAGAAGTATGGCAGAAGCTAGATGAGATTATTTTGAGTCAAGGGAAGTATACTATTGACATTCTGAAGAGATTTGGTATGATGGATTGCAAATTCATGTCTACGCCTATGGAGACCAACTTGTAGAAGCTAAAAGAGGCTGCAGCTAGTTCAGATCTGGTAGATCCCACAATGTACAGATAGTTGATTAGGTCATTGATGTATCTAGTCAATACTAGACCAGATATTTGCTATGCGGTGAGTGCACTTAGTTAGTTCATGTGTGAACCAAGGAAAATACATCTAGTTTCAGCGAAGCATATCCTGAGATACTTGCGTGGTACAGTTGGGTATGGCTTGAGATATTCCTCTGGTGTGGACTTGAGGCTTCATGGATATACTGATTTTGATTGGGCAAGGTGTGTTACTGATCGAAAGAGCACCTCTGGATGTTGCTTCAGTTTGGGGTCTGCAATGATATCCTGGTGAAGTAGGAAGCAGTCTTCAGTGGCACTAAGCACAGCAGAGGCCGAGTATATTGCAGCTTGTGTGGCAACTCGAGAAGCAGTATGGCTTCGGAAGCTCCTTGCAGGATTGTTTGGAGAATCGATGGAGTTGACTGTCATTCATTGTGATAATCAAAGCTGTGTGAAGCTTTCTGTCAATGCAGTGTTTCATGATAGAACTAAACATGTTGAGATCAAATACCACTATATCTGAGATATGGTATTGAGGAAAGCGATCTAGTTGAAGTATATCAACATTGATGAGCAGACGATAGATATTCTCACCAAGCCTCTCTCCAGGATAAAGTTTGTGTACTTTCGAGACAAGCTTGGTATGGTGGAGAATGAAGACCTAGCTGAGAGGGAGTCTCAGCATCAATGATCTTCTTTAATGCATTTCTCTCTGTGAGAGAGATTTGAGGTGGAAGCCCTTTTTTCCACCCTTTGGGAGTAGCCATGGTGGATGTCATGTGTGTGACTCCATCACATACATCACGTGAGAGAGTCTGTGATGATTTTTTTTTGTACTTGTGCTTTTCACCCTCTGGGAGTAGCCATGGTTAACATTACGATGAGGTGATGACATCATGTTGAGTGATTTCGTGATGGGCACTTGTGCACATTTACCATTCATGGGAGTAGCCATGATGGTTGATATCACGATGAGGTGATATGTTTCTTTTCCACATATGGGAGTAGCCATGGTGGTTGATATCACGATCAGGTGATATGTTTCTTTTCCACATATGGGAGTAGCCATGGTGGTTGATATCACGATGAGGTGATATGTTTCTTTTCAACATATGGGAGTAGCCATGGTGGTTGACATCACGATGAGGTGATATGTCTTATACAGCTGGAAGTATTCCTCCCTAGCTGAGAGGGAGTGTTAATGTTGCAGCTTCGGGCGTCACTTCCAGCCACGAATTAGAGAAGAAAAATTAAATGATAGCTTCTTGCTATTTAATTTATATGTTGTCATGTGAATAGGTGCTTCACTTCATTTATTTGTTTATCATGTCGTGGCCGACCTCCCTTGATAGTTGAATTATTTAATTTGTAATTAATTCTCCTTGTGGCCGACCTTGTTCTTGAAGAGGTGCGACCTCTCCCAAGCAATGGATAAATACAAGATCATCTCCTCTCATTTTACCATCAAGCAAGTTGGATCATCCTTCCTTCAAGTGCAAATTTCCTTCAAGAGCAGGTCGAAGATTTCTAAGAGCAGATTTCGATATCTAAGGAGAGTAGATTGTAATCTGTAATTTGCATCTAGAGTTGGTGCTCTTACTTGGCCTTGAATTCGGCCTTATTGTACAAGACATTGTTGATTCCTGAATAATATATAAGTGATATATTGTTGTTGGGTTTTTCTCCCCCAAGCGGAGGGTTTTCCCAGGGTATATGCTGTGTTATTGTGTCTGATTTTTTGGATTAAATTCTAAGTTTTATATCTGATCATAAAGACTAACACCCTTAAGACGTGCAAATGCCTTCTTGGTTGTAGTAAATACACGAGATGACTCTACAACATGCTCAGCTCCAAAATCACCCCACAGAATCTCTGCAGGGTCCCTCTTGGAAGTAACTTTAATTTTGTGGCCATCAATTTCAAGTGTCTTATTGTCTACAACATTAATGCTCCTCTTGTATATACCATGTGTTGAATCGTACTTGAACATATAAGCCAAAAATTGGACATCAATAAAGGGGTCATTTACAACAACTACTTCAATATCACTACTTTCCAATGCAACATGCAAAACCAGTCTCCCAATGCGACTGAAGTCTGAATCTGTTGATTGCAATCTTAGTCTTCTTCTTTCTAGAGTATTGTTGAACCTTGGGAGCCATTTCTATGGCAGTAGCTCTAATTGGTTGCAACGGTCTAGCACTTTGGCATTGCAAGTGTGAACTTTGCCCAAACTTGTTACAACCATCTCCTTCTTACAAAAGATTTACCAAGATTTTTTCACCAAACAGTTAATAATTGACATTCATAGTAAAAAGAGATACATTTTTTTTGGTTAAAGAAACATGCTATTGCATAACTATTTCCATTTAGATATAACAAAACATCTATAAATTTTTTTCCAACTAAAAAGATTAACCTCATTTACTTTCTGCATTCCAATTCAATGATTTCATTTAAGTAAGCTAAAATAATAACTTAAAGAAATAATGTCAGAGATCCCATATCTGTATTCTTTCTGTCTTCCAAGACTCGGCATGTCATCTTCAAGAGGGAGAGCATCACCCGATTGCTTTACCTCCAACCGTGGACTTAAGCGTTCCCTCGCACATCTTCCTAGCTGGAAGTGATCCTACTGTTCAACGAAGGGATTAGTCAGGAAACCTCTTAGTTCTGCCATTCGAGCTCTGGTGTTGTGCCTACTTAACTAATACCGTCACACAACTATGGATACCTTCCAACTATGTACAACATCTTTGACTAGCTAAGTATTCGTGTCACAATGAACCGACAAGTGCATTCAAAGACAACTGCACTCGCTATGGCCATAGTATTTGTATCATAAATACAATCGCTACTAAGAGCGAAGTCATTTGTTCACCCACCCTACTCGATTTGGAATACCTTTCTTGACCTAGGGTATACTAGAACTAATTGTTCTACCCAATAAACAATCACAAAGAACTTATAACTTGACATAACTTGTCTTACTAAACATAAATCAATTGAGTTGATAAGATGTTAGCCCTTTCTCAAACCCCCGCGTTACTTGGCGTAACTATCGGGTCTTGGCTTCTGCTACTGGTTCAAGATAAACAAAATACAAAGGGTACTTCCCCACATAGTGGGTTACTTGGCATTCCCTTGCCATAACAACTATCTTGACCTAAATGGTCATGGATTATAAGGAAACTTCCTTTTCATAACACTTTTTACTGGATGGTACTTGACTCAGTACGAAACCCTAGAAGGATTTGGACACTACCACAGAACAACTGTACTTTTCAAGGGAACAATTCCATTCACAAATTCATTTAGCAAAAAGAAAGCAAGGACTCTATTCTTTGTTGCAAGGGCGATCTTGCCTCTACCTAGTTGTGCTTATCAATTCATTACTTCTTCTTTACTCAAATTCTTTATTCATGGTTCAAAAACTCTCATTAACAAGATTCAACTTTTAATCTTTATGAGCACACAGTTATTAGTGATGACACATTGTCATCAATTGGTTTCCCTTTGTCACAACTAAAAGTATTGACAAAATGTTCAACTATAAATATTAAATAGTTATTAATCTTGAGTTGAAAATCCCCTCTGCTTATTATAGTATTGAATGTTCAGTGTTTTAGCTTTGTTATAGAGTCCTTCCTTGGAAAGTGAGGATTTACTATTGGTTATTTCTGACTTGAACACCCGAGTTACTTTCACGTAACTACCCGGGTCTTGGCTACAACCGCTTGCTTGAGTCTTAACCCTAACCCTTGAGAGCGATTGCTCTCGTGGTATAATTTTTAAGCAAAGCTTGCCACGAAATGCTATTTCTTTGACCTTCTTAGTCATAATGTAGTATGAATATCACGTAGACAAAGTCTACATAGTAAAAGTTAGATCTCCAGTAAAAATATAACCTCCTTTAGGTTTTAGTCCTTCATACATTTCAATGAAATCTTGTTACTAAGGATAAACACAATTGTAGACTAACTGGTCCCATCTTACAATAAATTTGCGTATCTTAAGTGCTTACTCACCAAGTTTGTGATTTGACTAGTTTGGTAAAATACCTCGAGCATTGAATCCCCTTGTTACATATCTGCAACATCTAGGGTCTAGGCTGCTGCCTCTAATTCGAGCCCTAGCACGAATCAAAAGGGTTTTACCTTCTCACCATCTCTTAGGCTTCTTAGCAATATGGATGACACTAGGTCATCATCAAGACGTACACAAGGTTATATAATAGTATAAAGACATTCTTTACAAATACCTCACCTGTGTGTTTTCAATAAGGTGCATGTTAAGAAAGAAAAAGAGGTCTTCCTTTCTAAGGACCCAATTTATATTACAAAGTCACTCAACAAGTAGTCAATAAAGGAGAATAACAAGAATAGCTATACATTATTTGAGTAAGCATCCTTGATAATGAATATAGCACTTTGCTGTGCTTTAGTCATTTCTTCCACTTATTTACTTCCCAGCTATTCAAGTTTGGTGCAATACCCACAAAGGAACTGTGGTTTGATATTTGCTTAACAATGGTCCAATTAAGAACTTTAATTGTAAAACCTTTGCATTCCAAAAATGTCTTAAAGATTGGAAAAGGAAACAAAACCATTTCTTTTTAAATTGAAAAGAGTCTCAAATTAATCAAAGGTAGTTCTCACGGTTCACTCCCAGACATAATTATGTGAAAGAGGGTCTGAGAGTTTAAGCTCCCCGAACTGTCTGTAAGGATACTAAGTCTTTCTAACACATTCTGAGAAATGGTCTATCCCAACATGTGGATTTAAATAAATAAGTAAAGATACTGGCATGCTAATTAGTATGGCTAAGATTGCCTGTATCACTGGTTTTATTAATCCATCATCATCCTTTCTTACCCAAGGAAATTACTAGAGTGAAGGATAGATAACTACATGTAATCTTTAATGATCAGAAAATAACTTATTAGGCAAGGAAAGGTGACATGCTTGTACACTGATTGGCGCGGTGTAAGCAACTATTCCTCTCCTAATTGAGCTGCTCTTGCTTTGAATTTAAGCTACAATGGTCTCTTCTTCCTTCTATCCGCACAAGGAAAGCACAAAGAAAAGCAAGTGCCATCAAAGCTAACACTCCTTGTATTATCAAGTTGCTGCTCTCCTACAAGAATGACTATGTTCTCTTTTTTTTCTTGTCGCCTGAATGTGCAACGCAGGATAGAGTCATGAGTCCCTTTTCCACGGGTTTTGACTACTCTTTACATCACTCCCCAACAATGCTTTCCTTCTCAGGTTTTGCGATAGATTCCAATCCTCTCCTCTACTCTCCCTCTAGCATAATATAATGTTTCGTATTGCTAACATATTTTTGTTAACAATGACCACTCACTGCTGAGCAGTTCCACATACAGTTGCCAAAAAACGATATTCCAATATCCCCTCTCAAGATATTGCCATATCTTCCGTTCCACACCTGCCTCAACCTAACCCAAGCAAGAATTAGTTAAAGAAACCATTAAAAGGTAGTTAAAGGAATAGTTTATAAGGTGGTTGGCCAAGCTATGCGCATTTGGTGAAGCCACGACACAGTACTATCAAAAGAGATTTAACTTGCATTCAAATTTAATCCCACCGCCTTTGTGGATTACTCACGCAGCCAAAGATAAGTTTTCAATTAAATAAGTGCTAATTGGTTTGCACCACCTTTGTGGCATTGGCCCCATAGCCTATTGAGGCTTTGTTTGATGTTGTAAACAAATAAAAACTCCACATTAAAATCCCACGTGCTCTTCATAAAGAGTCGAGCTAAACATCAGACTCCATGACTAATTTAGCCGATAAGCATTTCCAAACGACTCACATGTTGATGTTATAGCGGTGGGAGATATCTTTCTCTCAAAATTTAAATGATTAATTAATAAGGCAAGTTGGCTGTAATTATATTTTATATTTTTTGTTCCTTAAAAGTGGCCGACCTAAATGAAGAGAGACCTTGTTTTGTATATATACAAGGTGAAGTTGATTCATCAAATCATCAATTCAATTCCTTTCATTCACACCTTATTTTCAGCAGACTTCGCATCTGATTATCAGCAGACTTTCACATAATATTGGCAGCAGATATTTGCTTCTCTTTAGCAGCAAGTGTTAATCTTTATCAGCAGCAAGTGGTCGCCTTTCTTGACAGTTCAGAGTTGTTGAAGCAGATCAGATTTCAATAAGATTAATATTCGATTGTATCAAGAAGAGATTCTCATCATTCTTTGTGTCAAGTTCGCCCTTGAGAAGGGTCTTGTTGATGAGTGTTTTGTGACACACCCAACACCTTTAGGAATAAAAAGAAAATGCCCAAAGGCAGCTCTATCCTCTCTTGAAAAATTACCTCTTATGCTAAGATTGCCAGAAAGATCATACGGTAATTCCAATGTTCCGGTTTGGGGGATGGACAAGCTCAATGGATGATGTGATATGCTGGTTTCACAAAGGGACCTTGAAATGAGGAACTTACTCAAAGTAGGGAGTTGGATTGATGCAACGTTGAACGCTCTTATGTTTTTTGGAATTTTCAGTTTAGGATAAAATAAATAAGAAAAAGGATGAGGGTAAGGAACTAGATTTATGCAGAACTAATCCTATGAACTTCGGAGACAAATGCTGGATAATGGAATTTAAACCAATCTTTGCTTCGCCAAGCACGGCACTACAACTAGACAAAGACGGTGCAATCTTCAAGGGTTTACGAAAGATATCCTATTACACTATATCACCATCAATTCGACCAATGCATATAGATAATAGAACTCAAATTAAGCAATTTTAATGTTCAGACTAACCTTACACATCAAATTGAAAATCATCCAATTGAAAAAGGTATGAACTAATTCCACTTTCCAACACTATCAATCTTTCATTCATCTAAAATACTTGAAAACAAATTTACTCTATTTTGAAGAAATCAATGAAACCATGCGGGCTCATAGAAATAATAAATGCTCAACTCTGAATCCACTTATTATTTAAACAGCAATATTGCAACAATCTCATCAGTCTCTCCCTGAATAAATGAAATGAATGGGGTTTATATAGGCACCCCAATTACAAAGCAACGGCCAAGATTAAATTTGAAATCAACGGCCAAGATCAAATTTGACAAACCCTAACCCTAAAAGCATAACAAACTCAAAGACACGTGGCACAAGCAGAACACGCCATTTGGAGCATGGCAAATGATGACACCTTGCACTTCATTCGAGCAAGTAGGAATCCAGAATGCAATTCCCTTTGGATCGCTCCCTAGCTGCAAATGCAAGAAATTTGGCTAACACAGAATCAAGTTCCTCCATTGAGATATTTGGCACAGAATCCAGTTGTATTCCAATCACGTCCAAGGTCTCCAGGCACTGAGTAAAAGTTCCTTCCCATCTAGCCTCCTGCTTCTGAAAGTTCTCCATGAAGGTCAAAAGGGAAGACATATCATCAAGCTGATTCTCTGTAATAATTTGCACTTCCTTGAAGTAAATGCTCATCACACTTTTCTTCAATCCTTCTAAATCTAAGCCATTCGTATCATGATGTTCTTGTCCTGTTAATCCTTCAAGAGAAGTGAGGATTTTGAACTGAATTTTCTCAATCGTGCTCCGTATAGCAGCACATTCTTCTTTTATTCCATCATATGTCTTCTTTTTGGCCAACAAGGAATAATACCACCTGCTGAAATCATACGAGGCTCCTTCTTCGACAACACCTTCCTGGATCAAAATTTGCAAGGAAACTTCTTTTAGAACCCTCAAACGAGGTATCACTTTGTCCTGTACATACTGGAAATCTTCCCAATGGTCCTCAACTTGACTCACTTCAGTTATCAGCAGTGCAGATCTGTCATAAGTTTGGGCGCACTTCTCCAAGAATTGCTCCATTTGTTTTGAAATATTGGTAACCCAACTCCTGGTTGCTTGACTCGTAATCCTCATAGCCTCAAGGACATCAACAGACTCCGGGGTAAGAGATGACGGTGGAATAAAGGCTGCATTTTCCTGACGCAAAGGGGCTGTTAGCTGCTGAATGAACTCTATCAGCCTTAGATTTTCTAATTCCAACCTTTCCTTCTTCTCTTCTGTTTTATCAAACTTTTCCCTGATGGCTTTGGAAGTGTCCGCCAACTCATGGAAATCCTGATCTATTGTCGTTGGCCCAATGTCCAATGTTGTAACTTCATAATCCATAGGAGCAATCTGATCTCTTAGCTTATCAATCTTCGGGACTGCCACCTGTAAGATCCTGGATCCTATATCGTTCCTGGTGATCTGAGAATACTTTTTAGGCTTTTTAGGCGTTTTAGCCTTGCCAATTCTTTCTAGGAAGTCCTGTATGCTCTCAACTGGTTGAACTTCATCCAGTGGTCTGGACTTCTTCTTCAAACTTTCAGTTAGCCAATCCGGAATTGTGGATAATTCCATACCATCTTCTAACTGAACATCATCATTAATTCCCTTAAGAGCAGAAATTACCTCATCTCCTAGTTCTTCATTGTCCTCAAGGATCTCAGTATCTCCTGCACCTTCAATCATCAAAGTATCATTTCCTTCCAAACACTCCGTGGAGGCTTGATTTTGGAAAGAATCTACCTGTTCTAACTCTTGAAACTGAATTTCTTGCTCATAGCTTGGCTCGATATCAACAATGGATACATTTTCGATTACTCCAATTGACAAAGTCCTTGAAGATGAGGGACTTTCAGTCACCTTTTGCTTCTTACTCTCCAATTCCTCATTAGCTGACTCCTTTTCCTCTAGTTGAAGGTTTCCACTTACTACCTTCCTCTTGCTAGGATATGAAGATTCATCAGGATTTTCGCCAATTGCTTCCTCCTGGCCATCCCTATTGTTTAATGTGGCGTAAGTAAGAGAAATTCCTTCCTTCCTCAACTTGCTGATCTGACCATCGACCCATTCCCTTGAGTAAGCAAAAATGTCCTTCATCAATGTGTTCAAATTAGCCATCTCAGGTTGTGTCCAGTTAGGCAATAAAATAGGCTTATCTTTTTCTTGTTCAAACTGAGGGTGAATGTAGTCCCCGTTGTCTTTCACTTGGTCAGGTATAGGAAACAAATCGCACCTTTTCACAAGTTCAACTGGAATTCTCGACCAAACCTTCTTCCTTACTCCATACTCGTTCATCAGGTTAGACCAGTAATCTTCGATCTGCATAACATGAAGGGACTTCTTCCCACGCATTCTCAGGTATGGGTCATAATCGGACCTTGGATTATAGGTGCTGAATTTGTAAAATTGCAACTCTACCCCTGCTGTTTTGGCTGATTGTAATGAAGGACAGACTTCTAGCATTTTTCCAATTGCAACCGGAAAATCCACTCCTTGTTTGTTCTTCTTCGCCTGAATGGAGTCTACACATGCTAGTTGCCTTGCTACCTCAAGCATAACAATTTTGTCCGTTGGGTATCGAGGAAGTCTGTACGGAGCATCAGAGAATCCATGAATTCTTATATAAGTAAATGTCGGAAACTGGATAAACCAAGACCCGAACTTGTCAAGCATTGCCATAGCTTCTTTAGATAGCCTTCTCTGCACTGTTCCTTGAAGAACTCGTGTGATGTACATGAGGAAGGCGTCATTTGTTATTTTGAAGTTGTCCCTGTAATGCAGTTGGAGCTGCGGGTAACATTCATATGATTTGAGTTGATCTTTCCGAAGTCCCACTTCGCCTTTACAAATCAGTCCTCTGTACTTAGTGAATCTTGCTAGAATATAAACCACATAAGAACTCATGTAAAAGGTTTTAGTTTTTTCAAGGTTTCTCAACTGGAAATCGATATTATCACTTATTAACTTGGCCCAATTTACAGCCTCCATTCCCAATACGATTTCCTCCACGTATGAAAACATCCATACCTCAAAGAAGGCTCCCTGAGAAGTTCCCATAACTCTGTTCAGCATGTGAATCATATCACTGTATTCTATCTTAAAATCTGTGCAAATTAGTCTCTTTGGCAACTTGGAGCGATGCCTTTTGGGTTCTTTAATCCAGTTGGAATTGATGATGTCCAAACAGGATTCCTTGGCTTGATCGAACATGGCCTGTGATTCTTGCTGAGTCCTGTTCAACATTTTCCGGCGATGGGGAATACCAAATACTTCCCTGACTGAATCCTCTGTGAAATAGGCCAAGGTGATTCCATTCGGAGTTTTAATTGATCTTGTTTGAGGATTGTACCTTCTGGCGCATTCAACCATTAACTCATTGCACTGAACCGCAGGCGGAAATCCTGCTGCTTGATGAAGTCCAGACTTAACAATATTTGAGGCGATAGGAGTAGGCATTTCGTTTTCTGTGCCAAACATCCTTCTCTTGTGCTGAATCGCATTAAATTGTTCAAAGTTTGTATCTGTCACTTTCTTCCACTTTGAGGATAACTGGGATTCTGGATAAAATTCCTTTCAGGACTTCCTTGACTTGAGCTTTTCTGACTCCACCTCCCACGTTCTTTGGAGAAGACATTGTGCCTGTAAGAAACTCGAAGTTAGAGAATTTTTAAATAAATTTGCAAAAAGGCGATTTCTTGGCTGGAGAAATTTTTAAAAAATTAATTAAAAATCCAGAACTAGATTAAAGGCTGCATGAAGAATAAATTCTTAAATAAAATCGATTTGCCTTTATTATTTTCAAAAGCATTCATGGAATTTTAAATAATCTTTTGGATTTTTAAAGGTTTATACTGAAGTTTTCTCCAATCTTTAATGAAAAAATCCAATTCCCTTCTCAAAATCGCCAAAGATAACCTG
This sequence comes from Sequoia sempervirens, assembly GCA_007258455.2. Classification (NCBI taxonomy): domain Eukaryota; kingdom Viridiplantae; phylum Streptophyta; class Pinopsida; order Cupressales; family Cupressaceae; genus Sequoia; species Sequoia sempervirens. The sequence continues at coordinate 710 of VDFB02008994.1, read as the reverse complement.
CAGTTGTTTGAAGGAAATCTGGAAATGAAGAGAAAAAATCCAATTCAATGTTCTGGAACTCAAGAAAATCCACTTGCAGTTGAAAAAAGACGTCTTTTCTTGGGAGAGCTCTGCCTGTGAAGAAATTCGACTTTGTAAATAATAAAATAATGAGCTCACTAGATTGTCTTTTATAATAAAAACCTTCCCAAATTGTTTTAGGTCGATTTCTTTCTCTCATTGGTTGCATTTTGCTTAAAAAACGAAAAAGCAATCTTATCCTGATCTTTGACTTTTCAAACAAGGCGTCCCTTTTGGCTTGGTGATTAAGTTTTTAAAATAAAACTTAAGTTTTTCTTTTATTTTTGCCTTTAGCAAAATTCGACCTTCAACTGGACTCCTTGACTTTTCAACTGGAATTTTGACTTCTCAAAGTGACTTTGCCTTAGAAAAAATTCGATTCCACCTTGAGAAAATTCGACTTCCAACTGGATTTTTCACTTCCCAACTGGAATTTTCACTTCACTCAATTTCCTAAAGTCCAGTTCAATAATTTTTTATGCCTTAGTCGATTTTTACTTTGTCCAATTGGAATTTTCACTTTGTCCAACTGGATTTTCTTGAAGAATGCGAATTTCCTCAAATGAATGAATTTTACTTGGATTTTCCCTTTGATCACTGGATTTTCGAACTGGATTTTCTAAAGTTTCAACTAGATTTTTTAACTTCTC
>VDFB02008990.1:83794-147137 GCA_007258455.2 Sequoia sempervirens | reverse complement strand
CCTCCTAATTCTTTCTCTATATATATATCTCTCTCTCCTTTTCCCGCTCTTTCTCTCATTTTCCATCTCCCTTTCCCCCTCTATCTCTACCTCTTTCTCTCCCTTCTCCCTCCTAATTCTCTCTCTCCCTCTCTCCCTCTCTCCCTCTCCCTCTCCCTCTCCCTCTCTCTCTCTCCCTCTCTCTCTCTCTCTTTCCCACCCTCCACCTCCTAATTACTCTTGGGTATATGTGTGCAAAAATCAGATATTCAATTTATAGCACCAAAATATTACATTTTAAAATGTTTTTCAAATTAGATATTAGACACGAATTGGATATCCAAAACAAATTGGATATGAATCGGATATTAGATTTGTAGTACTTTGTCTTGGGCATTGCTATGGAGTAGTGTACCAACACCCAACCCAAAGAAAAAAATCAACTCAGGATTTTCCCATTTTTTGGTGAGTTCAAAATGCTACCTTTTTCATGTTGCCACTTTTTGGCCCATCATGATCCTGCACATACCCAGGACTAAGTCACGTAGTTTTTATTGCTAAGGTGGATCACTCCTTTCTTCAAAGGTCGTACACTTATGATTGGGTCAAGTGTTATTCCCTTTAGAAAATTCCTATTTCCTTTTTGATAGGTTAATTATGATTTGATTAGATGGGTTATGAAGCACTTATTTCAAAAAAATATCTTTATGAAAGAATTATATTGGCATGAAATTAAATATGATTTGTATTCCAATGTAAAAACTACAAAGAATGGAAACAATTCTTTCAACACATAAACTATTATGTAGTAGTCAATTAAAATGAAAAATCTTACTCTATATTAGTTAGGATACACAACTAAGAAAATGATCTAAAGTGACTTATTTATCCTAGAGGAACTAAGTATATAGTATACAAAGAAAACCAACAAACCCACAACTACCCCTATTTTGAAGGAGTTTAGTTTTCTCCCCTTCCTGATCATGCTAATATTGTCTAATTATTTTAAAGAGATGAAGGGTCATAACACAACTTTATTCAACCCAATAAATAGCTTGGTTAATGAAACTTGACAAAAGCAACAAAATAATTGCTACATTTGGAATTTAATGTTGAATGAAGAGTGGTGAAAATAATCTAATTATAGTTTAATAAAACACTATTTTTATAAGAAGGCTTGACATTAGAAAGATAAGTGTTACTTATAGTTTAATAAAACACTATTATAGTTTTACCAACATATACTATTGTATGCTTGCATGGCTTATTAGTTAATATATGGGGAGATAGAGATAGATGGGGAGAGAAAGAGAGAGAGATAGAGATATATGGGAAGAGAAAGAGAGATGGAGATATATGGGAAGATAAAGAAAGAGAGGTGGAGATAGAGAGTTGATGGATAGGGGGATAGGGAGGGAGAGATGATGAGAGATAGAGAGGGGGGTGGAGAGAAACGGATATAGATAGAAAGAGATAGGAGAGGAGTGAGAGGGAGATAAAAAGAGAAATAGAGATAGAGATATAGAGTAGGAGAGATAGGGAGAGTCGAGTGAATGAGAGAGAAAGGGGGAGAGGGTGGAGATAGTCTAGATAGAGTGGGGGAAGAGGGAGACATAGACATAGATAGTGGGAGATATAGAGAGTGATAGGGAGAGATATATCAATCACCCTCCCTTTATCTCTATATATTCATCTTTATCTCTTTGTCTCCCTTTCTATTTGTATGTTTGTCATTATCTCCCTCTCTCTCTATATTTTCTTCCCTATATTTATCTTTGTCTCCTTAAGTGTGCAATGGGTACATTGAAGAGGTCTTAAAGGAGAATTATCATATCATTAATCAAATGGCATGCTACCTTGAGCATAACTCCCCAAGGACACATGCCATCCTTGGCTTGTTGACATGAAACAACCAAATAAAATTTAGTTTCTCTCTCTCATATTAATATATATTACTATTATATTAAATATATATTATATTAATTATATTTTGTATTATATAAAAATATAATTATTATTAATTATTAATTATAATAATTTTATACGTATTTAATAATTTTCTTAAAGAATATAATATATAGTTATAATAAGTTGAATAATTATATTATTTATTATGTAAAATATAGCTAATATATACTTAACTATATTGTAGAATATTAAAACCTAGCTAAATGGTGCCAATTTTTTTAATTTAATTAACATACTGTAAAACCTAATGAAACTAGGTTGTAGCTCATCAAATTGGAGAAGTGAAAGGTCAATCCCAGTGCCGAGTAAGAGTTAGGAGTACTAAAAATAACATCAATGCTAGCACTAAGGAAGAGTTTGGAGTTAAAACAAGGTCAATACCAGCACCGACGAAGAGTTTGGAGGAGTGAAAACAAGGTCAATATCAGCACCGAGGAAGAGTTTGGAGGAGTGAAAACAAGGTCAATACCAGCACCAATGATGAGGTTGAGGGAACTCAGGGAAAATAGATGACCAAGTGGCAATAAGTACTATAAGTTTGGCACCCCCATTCTCATAAAATGGTATAAGATAAGACAAAAAAAAATATAGCTTAGTCTTTCACATTTTTATCAACCAGCCTCAGGTCTTGGAAAAACTCCCATAATCTACCCACATCTTGGTTGAGGTCTAGGATTTCATCACACATAGCCTTCATTGCATGAGTCTGAAGCAATTCTACACTTAGCCCAAGTATATGCTAGGCTAAGGTAGATCTAATGAATGGAAATAGAGGCATACAATTATTTTTTAATAACTCCACCACAAACATATGCAAGGTTTCAGTTGTTTTTATGGTAAGTAGGCCGATCTTCTAATCTACCTATGGAATTACCAATTCCAATAAAGGGCAGCTCGAAGGACTTGGACCAACTAATGAGGATTTTAATGACCTCCTACACTTTGGGCTCTGCAAGACCCAGGAGGGTGATCCCTTAATGCATTTACAACCTCTACACCATCATCATAAAGAACATTAACAACAACAAATAATATCATTTAATAGCTCAAAATAACAGGATAATATTGTATAGAATTGGTTGTTTATCAATAATATCAACTATTTGGAGCATTAGATAACTAGAACATTTCACAGTATAAGATAGTCATTGATTTGCAATTTGTAGCAAGCTCTAGGTAAAGGAAAAAAAATATTGAACCATACAGATAAGTACAACTTAGATTAGGGCATGTGCAGGATCATCATGGAAAAAATAGGCCCTTAAGTGGCAAAAAAAAAAAAAAAAATTAGAGTTGGGCAACTTGATGTAAAAATTTGAATAAGTTATCTATATTATTTCAAAAATATGTAAGAATAGAATCTGTAGAAAATTGAATGTAGTTTCTAAACTACTAGGTTTGTTTAAAAGAAAATCTATTTGGTGAAAATTTGAAATTTCAATGCAGTAGAGAACTTAAATTTTAGGAAAAAATAAGAAGTAGGTGTCTATCGACCACCCTAACTACAATAAAATGATAATATATTTTTATAAGATTTTAGATATAAGTAGAGGAATCACGTCGATGTGATGCATATTTTTGTAATTTTTTTCAAAGTAAATAATTAATTATGAATTTTTATTACAACTTTTAAAAAATATAAAAAACTTGTATGTCTAACCACCTTAACTTCGTCAAAAATTCATGAAGTTTAATTTTTCTTTTTTAATCCTATAGTCTGCGAAGCATAGAATGTGATGCATGTTTTGGATTCAAAAAATGTGATACTGTTTGAAAACTATAAATGTTTTTCAATCAGTCTATCAATCAGGACTTTAGTTGTAATTTGAATAGAAAATGAATAATAATGACTTTTTAAATTCAAAGTAAAGCATAATTTGTATTGGTGGAAAGCAGAGAATCTCCTTTTAAAACCCTTTTCATTTCATCAATTTTGGGTAAAAAAAAGTTGCCAGCCACATGCCCATCAGATTGCCACTTTTTGCCCCATCATGATCCTGCACATACCCATCAGTGTCATATATCCATTGGAGGAATAAAATTTAATAGCATCTAAGGGTTTATGACAAATTTAACACATAACATATAAGATCATTGATAACATTGCTTTAAAATCTCATCAATATGTATTCTAACCCAATACTACTTATCAAATCCTTACACATAACATATCCACCTACAATCCCATTCAAGCATTTTAATTAATTCCTTGAATTAAAGCTAAAACAAGAATCTTACACACCGCAAGAGTGAGATGAACGAAACAACCCTTGATCATTTTATTCAAAATTGAGATATGCTTTTACAATGGAGAGACATGACTTCAAATTAATCATATGTATCAACTAAAATACCAGTACTGTCATAAAACATCAAATCCCCATGAATTCAAAACCTACTACAAAATGACTCAAAACCTAAATTGCATTTTCCCTAAAACCATTACACTTTACAATTTTCTCTGCAACTTCATCTAGACTCGACCAAAAATATCTAACTTACTAACCCATACTTCTAGCCTTGAAATACTTCTTATAGAAAAAGAAGGAGAAAACAAGCATCGGGCCAAAAAGCACACATTTCACTAGCCAATTGGACCGCCTTGTGATATTCCAAAAGGTAATGGCCCAAAAGATCCCACCCAAGGCGTAAGATAAACACTAAGGTTTTACATGAAGACAAAGGTAAAACCCCAACCTTAGGCTTTTCCCAAACACCATAGATGACCAGAGACATAAGGCAAGATAAAAATGGAACACAAAGAGAAAATTTTTGAAGCTCCATCACCAGGAAAGGTCTCCTCCCTTCTGGTAGTGATAACCTCCTCCACACACAACCCTTAAAAATTATGAATAGAGGAATATAATCTTTGAAGAAGTCAAAGTTGATTTTCTCCTACTTGATGCAATTAGTCATTTTATCCTTACAAACATTTATAGTGATTACTAGAGGCACATAGATCAATTATTTATAATAGAATAATTTCATCATACTTTTCCAATGATGGCATTATGAGAAAACCTTAGGTTAAATGAATAATTACTAGCTAAGTTCTTTAAATCATGTCCAACCGTATAAGAGAAGATTTCTACTATGTGTACCTAGATACCATGGAGAAAGGCTCTTTGGGATCTTTTATCAATCATCCTACCTTAAAACATACCAAAAGTCTCCTAGTAATTAGAAATAGGAAGATTTAAGATGACTTAAAAAAAATTATTGCCAAAGCATAAACTTATGATGACTTAACTAGGCCTAGTACACACTCCCTCCCCATTAACCACTTAGACATATGGAAATTAAATGTAAATCTATTGTTATTTTTAGTCATGTAGGTGTCCAATAAACCACTTGGTGGTGTTTCCCTTCAATTTTATTTACTTGAATGAAGAGAAAAAGTCCTTTGATTACAATTAGAGAATACAATTGAGGCCTTGGTTGTGTAACTGGTGGACCATAGTCAAATTTAACACTTGTTACAAAGTTTGGGAGTTAAAATGTTAAGTAGATTTGATTTGTGATGGACGCATTTGGATGGTAGTAACAATAAATTGCAATCTATCAAGACTTGATTACCTTATAACCTATGAAATTCTAGCAATGAAATTATAGATTAATCATAATGTCACCTTAGGATCACATCACCATGAAATAACTTCATCCAACATCCTTATGAGTGTAGGTACCACCAAATAGATATTTGTCAGATCTGTCTTCCTCGAGCAATGGAAATTTAGGAAGAGAAGAGGAAAGCGAGATATGTAGTATGTATAAAAGAGGGAGATCAACTAGAGGTCAAAAGATTAGAAGAAAATTTTGTAAACGCATGGAATTTTTTCTTGTTGAAGGGGGCTCATGTTCTTATGATGATGAGAGCATAGGCAACGTCGAGGTGCCCTTGAGGTACAAATATCTATGTAAACAATGGGTACCCAAGGAACTTCCTCCAATAAACACTAACTTTTGTGTCAATGAGAGGATATATCGCATAGCACCATCGTCATTACATGGTTTGGGCCTATTTTTCATGGATGACATAAAGGTCTATTATGAAAAAGTTACTAAATTGATGGAGTATGTCAAACCCTATTGTAGTTGCAAAGATTGGATGCAACTGGCTCGATATACACGAAGTATGCATAGGTATGCACTGTCAGCAAATTATATACAACTAAAAGAGAAGGATAAAAATAAAGGAGTGGCTATGTACATTGACGAAAGGCTAGAAGGCCAAAAGCATTAGGGAATATTGTAGGGTTTATAAATAGTACATGACCTGGGTCAACAAATAAACAACCCAATTGCATATTTGAGGCGTGTGATGGAAACCATGTATTCGTATGTGTGATAAAATTAATAATTGCAGGGGAAGAGTTTCTAATCGATTACAATTTGAATCAGTTACAAAAATAGATACTATGGGGGTAGTACGTAGTATGTACCATTTTACCCAGCCTCCAATTAATGACTCCAATATATCATTTTCTTCTTATGTTTTTTTTCATAAGTCTATTGGTTTCATTTCGGTAATTTTTTTTATATTTAATTTTTGTCACAATAGGACATTGATCGTACGAAGAAGGCTCTAGCCTAGAGCATAGATCGCAATGTATCTTTAGGCACTTCTACCCAACAGGTTTACCTCATTGTAATTGTACAAATTATATATGAGCAAAATGTTTTATTATTATGTTGTTTTCATAAGTTTATTGGGTTAATTTTGATAATGTTTTTAATATTCTTGTTGCAGTCGACTAATCGGGGAAAGGAACCAGCAATAGATGAGAGCATCCATAGGGAGGTGTTGTCAATATTATGTGATGATATCATTGCTTATTCAACAAACCCTCTCGATATGATAAGGAAGACCCAAAAAAAATGCAATGAAGAAATCCTTAAGTTGTTATTCATAGTGCCTCAAACAGATGAGATAAGAGAGGGTTAAAATATTGTCTGAGAGACCACAAAACTTACAAGTTGTCATGAGGTCTTTAACTATAACATAATTTCATTCATGGTTTTATATTTTGTACTCTTTTATGTCATGAACTAAAATATGTGTTGTTTTTATAGGATTTTTTGCATCCTCATGATGCTCCTAGCCATGATCAAGGTACTACAAGTGTTGCCTGAGGAGTAGGGGTTGTTACAAGTGTCCATCTTGATCTTCCTACGCATACATCACATCATCTGACCCCATCATCCATGCCTATATTGTTGTTTGAAATTTTGGCAACACATACCATGCAAGGATCCATTAGTGCACCCTCTAGCAGTGAACACATGCTAGAACATACATCAGGACATGTACCTGGGTATGCAGAGGCCACTAGTACTAGTGATATTTTAGCAACATTTCCTAGATCTTCCCATATTCCTAGTATGGGAACATTGCTAGTCCCATTTGTGGTGTCTGAGGATTTCATTCCCATAAAGATAGAGAAGGTCCTAGGTACTCTAAAATGTTTTAATTATTATTATATATAATCCAATTGAAATTTACTTATTAATTGCTCTTTTTAGACTATTGATCCCATGATCATTTTGTAGGAAATGATGTTTTTTATAAACATCTAAGTGATATTACATTGGAGCTCTTTGGGCCCACCATACGTACATGGTGGAATGCCCAAAATAAAAATTTAAAAGATGAGCTCATTAACTGTTTAGTTGTGCTCTTCGGTGATAAAACATTCAACTGAATGAAGGTCCTTAAGAAATTTGGTACCTATCTAAGGTATATGAGGGACCAATATAGGTCATATTTAGAGAAGAACAAAAAGTAGGAATGTCCCCTCATGATTCCATAGATGAAGTGGAAGGACCTGGTGTCAGATGGAAAGGAGAAGGCTGAAAAGAAAAAAGGAAAGACACCACTGGGCCAAGGAAGGTATGTGATACTATCAACAATGTAATTATGTACTGATTACTCTTTCTTTTTACATAATATAACATATTTCAAACTTTTCATAGGCTACCTAATACATCGAAGGAAACAAAGGAAAGACTAGAAAAACACGGGCAATACAAACTTGGCTCTGGTGGTTATATGAAATTAGCCGCACAAATTGTAAGTATCAATAAATGAAATATTGTATCCAAATAATAAATTGAAAATAATTTTGGTTTTATCACACTATAGAAGAAAAATTCATGATCTTATGAAAAAATGTAGGGCTCTAAATTCAACAGAGTTCCCACAAAAAAGGACCTAAAGATTTCCTTCCAGCAAGGCTATGGAGTCATGGCTGAACGCTAAGAGTCTTGATTGGGAAAACACAATCTTCCACTGCATCTGACACGGAGGTAAATAAACTCAATAAAGTTTATTTAAAATTGAATACTTGTGCAATCTATTAAATATTAATTTCCACCATAAAGTAATTACATGCCTATTTTTTTAAAACATTCAAGGAATGATAATACTACACATGACATTGGAATGCAGCCTAGTGAGGGTGGATCACAACCTGCAGATGAAGGTCATGGTGTGCATCCCGGTACTTTAGAGCATGTAGAGCGTGATCAACATGTTGAGCATGATCAGGCTAGAGAAGATCAGGAACATGATGTGGCCCCATCAGGCAAAGAGGACCACTCTAAAGTTCTTTTAAAACATATTTAATTGCAATTGGTGTATTAATTAATGTAACCTTTCATGTTTCAACTTTAGAGCATGTAGAGGTGATCAATGTGTTGAGCATGATCAAGCTAGAGAAGATTAGGAACATGATGTGGCCCCATCAGGTAAAGAGGACCACTCTCATGTTCTTTTAAACATATTTAATTTCAATTGGTGTATTAATTAATGTAACCTTTCATGTTTCAACTGTAGATTAGGATTTAGAGGGTGTTCGACATGTTGAGCATGAGTCTATAAAAAAAGTTCAGGAATATGATGTGGACCCATCAGGTAAAGAGAACCACTCTAATTTTCTTTTAATTAATGAAATATACTTGTAACAATAATAATAAAACATATCAGTTTAACATTTCTTTGTTATTGTAGTAGACCCCTCCTTGCAACGACGTCCACATCATGAGCAGATGACTAGGCGTACATTAAGATCACAAGTAGAGGGAAGAAAAACTAAAGGGGGGATAGATTATTTAGAAAATGATACTCCACTTCAAATTTTTAGCTTTAAAAAGAAACAAAAAAAGTGATTGTAATCATATCATGACAACCATATTTTTGATAATATGTAAGAACTGAAAGAATGAATATTATATGTTAATGAATGAATGTGAATATGTTAATTAATGAATGTTATATGTTAATGAATGAATGTTATAGGTTATTAATGGATGAATGAATGATTAATGATATATGATTGGGAATGGGGAATTGAGAGTGATGTGAGGGGGGAGGGGCCAAATGAGCTTCCATCGTCATGTGGTTCACCCTATTAATTAGAGAATATTAAACTATTCTCGAAACAAAGAGAAGCTCAATAAGGTACAACACACTTTTCAATACAAGGAATGTATCATTTGAAGCATCAAACCAATATGCAAAGATGAAATCTAAAGTGCTAACTTTTCACTATGGTGGCAGAAAAATGATTCTTTATACCCTGAATCCATGCTCTGCATCATAATTTGAAGTTGTTTCCATTCCAATGTTCTGAGTGTAGTTTGTTTGTATGGATTTGTATGAATACCACATTTTGTTGTGTGTGGACTTGGTTTCAAATCTCTGTTTCTTCTATTTTTAGTGGTGACATAACTCTAAAATTTGAATTTTGTGGATAACAGGTTAGTGGAAAAATTGACAGCTCTGAAGGGTTTAGAGGCTTGATTGAGATAGATACACAGATATTTGGATCTTGTTGTTGATGGGAGGCTTCCACTTAACCATGAAATTTTGTACCATCTGCGGGTATGCAAAAGTTTCTCTACGTACATTCATTCTTGATCATAAATATTGTAAATGATATTAATGCTTCAAACTTAAGATTTATTTCATTGTTATAATGATCAAAATGTTATACTTTTCTATACATTCAATCATTCTCTTGTCCCCTACCCTTTGCTCTTTCCCCCCTCCTTTTAAGAATTTTCTTTATCATAAAAGATTCACATTTTTGTCTCATTTACACAAATTTATCTGAAGCGCTAGGAGTGAATAGAGATATGTAAAAGATGATGGATTATGTCTAAACAACAACTTTCCATCTTATAGCTAGTTAAATCCTTAATATTTGAATAGTTTATAGCTTGAATAATGCTTGTATATGCATGTGTAGCAATAAGGAAGCCTATGTGAAGATTGAATTTTAAAACATCACTTTGGTATTTTTCCTTAGGCAGTGAAATTATATTTTGAGTAATACAAACCTACACACACATTGATATTTTTTGGCATTGCATTGAGAAAATTTGTTTCTCTTATACCTACTCTTGGCTAGACATGGAGGTATATAATATTGGTTTATGGGTTTATTTTGTAAGTATTTAATTTCACAGAGGAAGACTAAAATCTTCTTAATGTCCTATCAGGTGTGAAAGCATATGAATCACTTCCTGAAGGCACCATTTTGGATTCATCCAAAAACTAGTTTGTTCTTTTTTTTATTGTTTCTTGCATGCATTTTTCTTAGGCTCTAGAGATGTAGCTTGGCTCTTTCCTTTGCACTTTTCATCTATTTTGATGATTATAGTAGATTTCCCTCATAATTTTTCATGTAGATCTATTTGTAACCTTATTTTCTACCAATCAATTTACAAACTAGTCACATATTAAGGACCATTTCGCTAAATTGTAGTCATCCATTACTTCACATGTTGCAGGTTGTGTCTGTGTGCCAATAAATCCTAATGATTGTGAGAACTTTAATCCTACAAGTGTACCCAATCTTTCTCAAGTAAAAGTCTTACCTTATTTTATATTACTTTAAATGGTTGATTGAAGGTGCTTCTTTGGATCTAAGATAGTTGAACCTTGAATTAAAATATGGTATTAGATGGGTAGTATAATGATAAAACTAAGGTCCATTGAACACAAATTATGAACATAATTTACTAGACTATGAATACTATTACAATTATAATTATTTATTCTTTACCTACCTCTGCATTAATGAAAACGATAGCAAATATTAGAAGTTCATTACATGTCTCATGTATGTGTTAGTATTTTAATTTTGTTTAAGTTGTTCAAGAGCTTGATTAGGTCAAGAATATGTTCTACAAGCTTTGTTCTCTTGACACTACTCAACATTTTCCCAACACATTTTCTCTTCAATCCAGACATTTCTTAATTCCTTCCCTTGTTAGCCCTTGGTTGTTCTCAAGTGTAATGCTTTTTCTATGCATCTTGTTGTCTGTGTGTAGGATTATTCATCTCTTATGAAGCATGGATAACCTTTCATGGAATTTTTGTTTTGATTAGACAATTGCCATTGTGAGAATAATCATTTAATTTGTATGGAAGTAAGTCTTTTTCATATTATTTGACTTGGTATTGTAAACTTGTCTTTGTAGGATTCTCTAGGGTGGAAGAGTAGAATTGTGATGATAGGTAGAGTTGTACAACACCATAAATCATTTGGAATTATCAATATATTTCTTATAGAATACTTTGTGCAAGTAAATTGGAATGTGCAATGACAATTGATCTCGAATTCAAATATGAATATAAGTACATTATACACAAGAAGATGGTATCTATTATATTATTTAAAGCACCCCAAAATAAGAAAACTAATAAGTTCCATTTATTTACTTTCTCTTAGACACTTGCTTAATTATTGAGACCCTCATAATGTCTTGTTGATAACCAGTAGTGTTCAAAACTCTTGAAGAGGTCAGATCAGTGTGACATTGGATCTATCTTTTCGACGGAAGTCATTAGCAAGACATGGACTATCAGAGTGAGTTTTCTATCCTATTCCAATGATTGATATCTCACAGATGGATTGGATTTGGTGGTCATCGCCAAGACTCTCTGTGATGGTACATTTCAATGAATATTTTTTTAAAAAAAATTGCATTATTTCGTCAAAATTTTGATGAAGGCCGCCGATGAATCACCGAAAAGGTCTGACAAAGTTGCTATAGTTGCGATGAAGACTTCATCATAACTCCTTTCCCATTTTGTCAAAATAGCGACAAACTTTGGTGTTCTTTCAATGCTTTGGAAGAGCCATTGCAATTACATTTTGGTTGTAATTTGTTGGTGGATACATGAAGTTTTCGTTGATATTCTGACAAAATCTAAGTCATTTTATGATGCCGACAACTGACAAATCTATGTAGTTATTTTGATGTTTAATTCATCATCAGAATTTTGATGAAAAAATAACGACGAAATTTTTTTCATCAATTGTTCAACAAATGTTTGTCAAACGACTAACGAATGTTCATCGAAAAATGGAGTCAAATTCAATAGTGTGAAATTATTGATCCTTGTGAACAATTCTATCCCTTGATAACATCCAACATCTTGTGGTTTATGAGTTCACTATCCAAAATCCAAAATCAAATCAAATCAAAGTCATCTTGTTTAGCTAGGTGTGTCTAGATGAATCCTTCTTTACACATTTAGTCAAATTAGAATCTTGTGGAAAAATTTACTCTAAGACAACATCCAACCTCTTAGATTTTATGAGATCACTATCCAAATCAAATCAAACGAATCCAAAATCAAATCAAAATATCAATCCAAGTCCTAAAGTTTAGTACCCTCTTTAAGGTTTCCTAAGAGTTCTAATCATTCACCAATCATCCATCTTTCATATCTCATCACCATCCTTTTGATCCTTAAAGTATTATACTTTCTTTTTTTGTACCTAGAGTTTAGATCAATCCAAAGAATTAGAGGTTCACATCCCACATTCTTGAAAATTGATCCTTATTTTATGTTCCAAACAAGACCTCAACACAAGAATAACATGGAATATAAATTTCCTCCATACATATTGAGTGATCTAAGCCAACCAACCTATCAAATACTTACCAAACCAATGGATTATCAAATCTCACACTTATACAATCTGTACATGGGATCATTATCTCCTACAAACCTCAATTGTACAACAAATGTGAGTATGCCCAGTCAAAATTTTGGAACACCTTTCCCAATGGTAGATTTAAATCCAAGTACAAACCTAAAAATCTATCAACCAAACACCCCACACATGAGCCTTCCTCAAAACAACATCAACACACCAAATCCATACATGCCAAATGTGAATAAACCAAGTACAAGTTTTCCAAAAATGAACGTTTCAAATCCACACTTGGAAAACTTTGGGATAAATATGTTTGTGAATCATACAAATGTTGTTCAAAGTCCAAAAAAGATGTTAATGACTCCATGTATTGATCCAAGTCATGATAACACCATACAAAATCCAAGTTACCTAAATCAAGGAATATGATTCCCGACATCAACAATGTTCAATTTCAACTTATCATGCCAAATCTAAACATCATCCCAAATTAAAACATTGTCCAAAATCAATTTTTCCATAATACCATACAAACACCACCAGCATACATTCCAAATCCACTTGAACAAAAGCCAAATCAGCTATATCAAGGGTTTCAAAATAAAAATAAAATTTTGCTAGATCAAGTTGCTTCACTTGCCAAATTAGTTGATTCATTTTGCCAAGATCAATAACCACATCTCCAAAATCAATCACCACAAGGTCAATTTATAGTACAAGTGTCATAGGGTAAGAAACAAAAATACACACCACTTGGGAAACTAATCGAATCAGTCATGCAACAGTTGGTATAAGAAAATATCATCAAAATCCCCATCTATGATAATTATGAGGAATCCCAAGTTAAACCACTAGGGCAGAACGAGGGGCACCATTGTGATTTTCATAAAACAAAGGAGACACGACTCATTCAAGTTAGCATTTCATTATATCTCATCACATTTTCAAGGTGTTTTCCATCATCAAGCATATCAAGGATTGGGAAAGGGATACTTTCCACATCAAAGTAGCACCAATCCACTATGGGATAGGTATCCATTATTCTCTTTTATGTTTTCAATTAGTTATTTTATTTACATTATGAGGCATGATGGATTATTTCATAGGAGCACTATTGTATTTGCATAGTTTGAACTAACCAGGCTAATATGTTTTGAAGTTTAAGTTGTTTTGTAGATCTGTGGTGCTTACATCTAGTGCTAGAAGGAGCACTATTGTAGTTTCTTACTATTATTTCATAGGAGCATTATTGTATTTGGATAGTTTGAACTAACCAGGCTAATATGTTTTTAATTTTAAGCTATTTTGCAGATTTTTTGTGCTTACATCAAGTTGTATTCGACTCAAAAATATCATCCAAAACCTCATTGATCAAAAGATAACTACTATTGGGGATAATGATGAAGATTCAACCATTGGTGATACCATTGACAATCTCCCAGCCATAATTGTTGAAATCAATGATCAAAATCTCTCCATTTATGAGCACATTGAAGATGTTTCTACCTCATCTGATGATCAACTCACAATACATCAAGAGCCACTTTTTAGTGACTTATTTCAAGGAGTGTTAGAATTATTTCATCCTATTGACATAATCCACAATCCAATCGACCAATGATCATGTTGAAAATGTATCTACATTATCTAATGAGTTAGAGGACATATCTCAAGGACTTATTCCAAAACATGATCAACATCTTTCACCAAAGTCCAACAATGGTCCTTCCTAAGACATATTGACATCCTTTGACCTCATGGTTACAGAAGGGATCCTCAACTCAACATTTGATCCAAATCCACTCAAAGTTCAAGAAGATATTGAGCCACTTCCCATGCCTAATGAAGATATCCAAGAACCCTTTGTAAGCAATCCATCCTTTGAAACTGACCCATGTCAAGAACATGATCCAAATCATGCCAAAATAAATTCTAAAATCATTCAAGATCAAAAATTTGTATCTCCAAGGTATTATAATGATCTAATGAACACTCTCCTATCTATACAAAATGTCACAAATAATGATCACATCCACATATCACAAAATCCTTTGTCTACCCATGAGATGATTTTTTTGGATGGACATGTAGATGATCTTCATTTAGATCATGATTCCTTTACTCCTGACATTATTACACAAAAAGAGCAGGTTATCAATTCCTACAATCAAACTAAGTTGTCAACATCAAGATCAGAATATCCCAAATTTAGACTAAGGACATCATGAATAAAGATATCCAACATTATCCACTCAAGGAAATAGGTCAAATAGAATAGGATATTTTGAAGTTAGCAGAGCAAAAAATTCCAATAACCTCATTTGCAGTGGTCATTTATCAGAGGATGCAGCCTAAACGAGAGCTCTTAGAACAAGAAGAATCAAATCATAAAGGTGCTACTACCACCATACTGGGGGCAACTATGTCTCAAGAAAACATCAATATAGGGAGCACAAAGAGTCCTTATGATGAAACCGATTCCAATACTACAACCAGCCACATCATGAATCTTCATCCACTCGTCACCCCATCCACGAATTGGGACCAACATCAAAAGAAAGATTTGAATCAAAGCATAAAGAATATTATCAAAGAAAAAGAAGCAGAGCATGAAGGACACATCAAATACACATGGATACCAAAAAATTCAAAGAAATATTATCCCTATAAAACTCCATTTGTCAAAGAAACAATGGGGAAAACTCAAAATGGGAAAAGTATCCATCAAAGATGTCCACAAAGGAAAAAAATAGGACTCCCAAGTGACGTACAAAGTATATCAAATAGTTGGTCCTAATTCCAAGCACACTTCCATATCCACCCATTATTGCTCATCTTCCCATGTTTGGAGAGTCAAAGGTTCCAAACTATCAACCAATCCATCTTTTATTCCTAAACACACTCCACCATCCATGGGCAGGCTCCACACATGATATCCAGTTCTCACATTGACCATGTGTTGGCAATGACCTTTCATCATAAGGATTCAGAAGGAACTCTATCATGATTTGCACACAAAGACAGAGTTAACTCTGATATCAACAAAGCAAATCAAGCATATCAAAAGTTGCATTCAAGTGCATGTATTTTGGCAAAGCTACTTCTTCAGGTAGGATATCGATGGCACATTATGAAAAATGCATCTACATTGACACCATTAGGTGGTTCAACATGAGCTTGAAATCTTTCAGAAAAAAAAAATGTGAAAATTTTAAAAATAAAAAAAATCATGAAAACAGTAAAGAAAAAAAAATCATCCTGCAGTGAAAACCACTATGGTGGCGCTTTGGGCAAGACCATGATGAAAACCTGGCAAACAGGTGTCATGAGTAGAATTGAGCATCTATGTGCACCAATTTAGGTGAAGGCATCTTATCACACCCATAATAAATCCAACATTCCATACATCTTATCCATAATAAACTCATTCATCCATGAACTATTAATCCAACCCATTTTCATCCATTTGCATCCATCTTCCAAATTCTCTTGATCTTGACAATGTTTGGTGAATACTTTAAACATGCTTATGGTAGAGATCTTGACATGAGTCATTTTCATTATTCTACCTAGCATTATCTGATCCATAAAGCACTATCCAAGTGAGCTTTCTTGATCTGAAAACCTTATCTTATCACAAGATAATCCATATCCCTCCTTCCACACATATATCCAAACATCCACCCATGGCATTCCATACATTTCTAGACAGTAGGGTAGGTATGTGCATCTTGCTTCGGGAATAAAAATTGATATATATCCTCAAACTTATGTGGTGAACCAAACATTGGAAAACATGAAATGAAATTAGTCAAAGCATTTATGATCCAAAATCCAAATCACTAGCCCATGGCACATTTTGATGAATATATGTTCCTTACCAAGCTTCATCTTTCATCAAACATCAATCCAAACAATCACTATCAATCACATCTAATTTTCACTTTAAACCTCACATCCAATCATTCAAACAATTTTTTTTCCAAATCAAGCTTCAAAATCCTGATTAGTTAAATCCAATCAATCAATCATCATCTCAGGATATCCTTCCCAGTCCTCATGTTTCTTAAAACTATCCTTGCATTGTTGTTTATCCTCAACAATGTTATCATCATCAATCCATCATCATCTAGGGATTTCCATCCTAATCCTTGTGTTGCTTAACACTATCCTTGCATTGTTGTGTATCCTCAACAATGTTATCATCATCAATCCATCAATCTGATCAATCAACCTTAGCTTGGTTTTCAATAAAATCCCAAAATAGAGCACTGATATCATCACACATGTCCATAACCAAAACTTCAAAATCGTGTGAAAAATCCAAAAATATTAAAAAAGCCAAGAAAACCCAAAAACATCCAAAACATATCAAAATACCATAACATTCATAAAAGTAAAAAAATGTCAAAAACATGGTATCTGAACCACATTGTCTCTGAGATTAAACGTAGGAAAGGATATTCTTTGATCAGCCCTTGAGACACAAAATCCAAAAATATTCATAAAATCTTATAAAACACAAAAACATTTGTAAAATCTTGAAAAAATAAAAAAAAATGGCCTCAAAACATTTCAAAAAGATAAAAAACAATAAAAAAACCCAAAAAGTCCACCTGTCCCATTTTGCTTGACCCACAATTTAATCAATCATCCATATTAAATCATCATCACCTTCATCCTTTGGCAACACAAACAAAAAAAACCACCACAATTAGGAAAAGCAAACTTCAAACATAAAATCAAAATTGAAACGAGAAACTTTTAAATGCAAAATCAAAGTCTTGATCATTTTCAAGCATGCCAATCAACATTATATCAACATCCTTTCAAACAACTTATCAACCCATCATCATCCTATAGAATGTATGTCCTAGGATATATCATTCCAAAAATGGGCATCACTTTGGATATCACTTTGGATTCTTATCCTATTAAAACACGTCCCTTTGGCTAAAGGTATGAAGAACATTGCTTGTTCATATACTTAATCTTTTCTTTTGATTTATCTTATTGTGCTCATTCCAATGACCTATCGATGATGTCTAAATGAAATGATTTAGAGAGAAACAGATGGGGAAACGTTCATTATCTTTTGTCTATTGTTCTTGTTGGACGTTCTTGTAATATAACCTTGGCAAATACTTACTTTGTTAGGTGTGTATGGAAGGTGTTTTAGGCAGCTTATCGATTATTGCATTGATAGGTTATACCTTTCTATGTTTTGGTCTGAGATATTTGAAACTTTAGAAGTGCATCCTAGCAAGGTTTTTGTATGTCAGATGTGAACAAGATTACTCCTATCTAATTGTTGAGTCAAATTCCATCACACTAGGTGCAACACCATCCTGGTTCTTTATACCTTGATGCATCATACCTACGTGTGTTATCAAACATAAGGTAAGTAGCCCTTTTTAGATCCCAATCCTTGATAAGAAAAAAATCATCCATCTCTCATCATCATCTCTAATAAAGTCTCGTAGATCATGGACTTGTTGGATCCTCTTGTCTTCATCTCATTTCTTCTTTCTTCTCTCCATGCTAACATAACATCACTAATGCATTCATCTTGCATCACAAACCATTAGTATACATACATCTCGTAATAGTAGCATATCACATCATCCATCTCACATGCATTACATCATCATTTAGGATGTTTAGGATAATATATATTTGTTATTCTCAGCATCTTAGTTCATTTCATTTACATCATCATCATAATATAGATTTGTCAGTCTAAGCATTTGCATAATCATATAGACATCATCACAACATCCATGTCATCCATTCCACATGCATTGCATCATCATTTAAGATGTTTAGGATAATATATATATTTTATTGTCAGCATCTTATAACCATCTTAGTTGCATCATCATCATAATGATCCATACGTCCATCTTGAACCTCTTTGTCACAAGATCAACCCTCAAATTGAATCTTTTGCTCGATCTCTCGAGGGGCTAATGTACCAATATACTTCTTTCTACTGGGGAATCCAAAAAAAATCAGATTTTTTTTGAATTTTGATCTCAGAAAGCTTATTCTTTGAATCAATGTAGCAAGTACATTGCTTCAAAGAGAGGCAAAATGTAGACACGTAAAATATACATGTGTCTAATCCCGACTCACTAATTTCAATTCATCCTTAATCATCTCATAATTGAATAATCTTTATTTAATTAATTAATTTCATCAAATCTCCTATATAGTTAGATAATACATTTTATCAAATTATTTCATTATCATCTCCTAACATTCCTCTTTAGGGTATGTGCAGGATCATGATGGGCCAAAAAGTGGCAATATGATGGGTATGTGGCTGATAACTATTTTTTTACCCAAAATTGATGAAATAAAAAGGGTTTTTAAAGGAGATTCCCATCTTTCAACAGATATAAATTATGCTTTACTTTGAATTTAATAAGTAATTATTATTTTTTTTCTATTCAAATTACAACTAAAGTCTTGATTGATAGGTTGATTGAAAAACATCTATATCATTTAAATGGTATCAAATTTTTTGAATCTAAAACATGCTTCACATTTTATGCTTTGCAGACTATAGGATTAAAAAAAGAAAATTTGAATTTAATGAATTTTTTTGACCAAGTTAAGGTGGTCATACGTACGAATTTTTTATATTTTTTAAAAATTTGTAATAAAAAATTCATAATTAATTATTTACTTGAATAAAAATTACAAAAAAGTATGCATCACATCGGGGCATGAATCCTCTACTTATATATAAAATCTTATAAAAAAATATTATCATTTTGTTGTGGTTAGGGTGGTCAGACAGACACGTACTTTTTATTTTTTCCTAAAATTTAAGTACCACTCCATTGAAATTTCAGATTTTCATCAAATAGATTTTTTTAAAAACCTAGTAGTTTAGAAACTACATTCAATTTTCTACAGATTCTATTCTTACATATTTTTGAAATAATATTGATAACCCAATTTTTTACATCAAGTTGCCTAACTTTGATTTTTCTAAATTTTTTGCCACTTAAGGGCTTGTTTTTTCCATGATGATCCTGCACATACCCTTTAGTTAAATAAATCAATTTTACTTAATTAATCACCTAAATTCATTTCTTTAATTAAATAAATCAATGTTATTTAAGTTTTTTTCTAAAGTTCCCTCATTTAATTAAATAAATCTAGATATTTAAGTTGAATGTCACAATCAACTAACCCTCATTAAAATTAATCAAATCATGATTAATGCTAATCTAATCCTCTTTTCTCTAGCTTTGTCCATTTGCACAATAAATCAATTTATTTGATTTATTATATCATTTAATTTCATTCAAAAAAGGCATCAAGATGGAATATTCTTAAAATTTTAATTTTCCCTCCCACATGTCTTGTCCTCCAACATGGCATTAACTCCTCTTACATTGTCTCTTACATGTCTCCCACTTAGCATTAAAGTCTCTTTCTTCTTTGTCCAACAAGCCATCTTTTGAATTTCAAATCTCCCCCTCTTTGGCACATTGATCAAAATGTGCACAACCTTCATCCTCTCACCTCTTGAAAAGTGGCATCTTGGAATTGGCTCAATATTAGTCCCACATTCACACATTTTTCCTCTCCTCTCATTCTCATCTATAAATAAGAGGCTTCTCTTTGTATTTTGGGGGACACAACTCATTCAAGTTAGCATTTCATCACATCTCATCACATCTTCAAGGAATTTTACATCATCAAGCATATCAAGGATTGGGAAAGGGCTACTTTCCACATTAAAGTAGCACCAATCCACTATGGGATAGGTATCCATTATTCTTTTTTATGTTTTCAATTAGTTATTTTATTTACATTATGAGGCATGATGGATTATTTCATAGGAGCACTATTGTATTTGCATAGTTTGAACTAACCAAGCTAATATGTTTTGAAGTTTAAGTTGTTTTGTAGATTTGTGATGCTTACAAAAATATATTGAAAGTTTTTAATCAATATATAAATAATTTTAGGGTTGCATTTATTTTTAATTTAGGACATGTTTAAGAGTGAATCTTGTTTATATGAGTTGTTCTCACATGCATAAATTATAATAATAACTTATGTTTTATCAAATGAGAGCTAAGATTTAATAAATATGCAAAGAGTTATATTTATGTTTAGTTTAAACTAGAGCATAGTTTATTCAAGTATAATTCATCAAATTAATTTTTTGAGTTTTTTTAATTCATAGAGCCTCCCTTTTTAAGAAAATGTATAGAGCAAATTTGTACGCCTTAGAAAAATTTCCATTTCACATACCTTCACCTTAGAAAATCAAATCTGAAGGAGAAATTCAACATCACCCACCTGACTTCCATCCACTTTTCATTTTTCCTATGTGTTAGTGAGAGAATATTTTTCAAGGACGCAAGTATGATGCACAATCATTTGCATGATGCACTGACATCTATGCAATGCGTTGTTGTCCCTAACGGATCCCCGCATTTGATGTTGGCAACCTAATTGGGTTCGAATTGTAACATCCATCTTCAACCAACTAACTTGAAAATAAGTTATTCCTTCTCATCCCACCTTCAAATACATTCTCAAGGCTTTCATTTCATCCTCTACACATTCAATCTCTTTTTTCACATTCTCTTAACAATCTCATTCACTCTCAAGCATCATTCAAGCACTCCATAGTGAGCATTACAATAGTTTGCTACTTCATCCACTCCACTTTTGTATGTGTGGTGGTACTTTAGAAGCTATGAGATTGGATTCTTCCAAGACCTTCCTTCATTATTATTGTGGCTGTGGTGACTTTGCCAAGTCCATACCTTTCATTCTCCCTCACTTGGCTAGTGAGCCTTTGGGTGGAGGTAGTAACTTTTTACTTCCTGTCCTTTGTGGTTTGATAGAATAACACATTATCTTTCATAGTGTTCATCACAATACTTTCTACTTTATTTAACACATATTCCTCTCTGTTGCTTTTTGACTATTCGTGGAGGTGGAAATACCAAAACGAGGGGTATGACTGAGGCAGGCCTCTATATACCCCCAAAAATTTTCCCTTTCTTTTTGTGTGTAGGTGGATGTATGCATGGAGCTATCTAGAAAATTGATGCTTTTGTGAGATCATCTTCATCACCCTAGCTTTCATTTATTTACTTTATCATCTCTATCTCTATTTTCTATACTTTTTTATTCTTTTTCTCCATTAAAGTCTAGTAGTTAGGATTTTAGTAAGGTTTTAGGTAGTTTTTATTGTACTTCATGTTTTCTAGCTGTATGGACACCAATGTGCCCAATAGATGCTAGCCCATCACACTGTCATCTAGAATTGTGCTGCCATCCCTAGACAAAGAGTTGTTTGAGGTGTAGTGTCAACTCCAAAAACTAGCTCGCCTAGCCCAAACCTAAAATTTGGGTTTGAAGAGTGGAAAAAGTACTATATAGTGCTCTTCATTTTTTATCCTCATCCCTTTAGAGTGAGGTAACTTAGAGCATCCCTCTGCTCTCAACTCCCTATGACCTAGAGCCTTGACATGGTTGGTCCCCCTCTCTTACATTTTTGGTGAACCCGACGTGAACATCTACCCATTTTTTTGTGTTGATACTTTCCCCTCCTACCTTGTGGTTTTTGTAACCCTGAGCCTTGTGAAGGTTTATGACCATCAGGACCCATTCCATTACTTCTAGGTACATTGTCAAGAGAAGTGTGTGACACCGATGGAGAAGGCGTAGGTCAATTCTAGTTTCACCTCTAGTTTTTCCATTGGGTTAGCCAATGAGTTTAACACTATTTTTCCTACAAACTACACCAACAATAAGGGTTTTGTGGAAGAGACCACTTTTGTTCCTACTCCTCCTACATCCCCTTTGGATTCATCCATAGATGAGGATGATGCGGTGTGTATTCCTGCTGAAAACCTTATGGCATTAGGTAATAGATTGCTAGACCTTTTGCATCACCTAGAGAAAGAACCAATCATGATGAGAGTTGCTAAGCTTGCAAATGAGGTGAGACAATTGCTAGGGAAAGATTGAACAAGTGTGTAATTTCTACATGGCCTCGCTAATCTAATTGAATCCTATGTCCCTTTATATAAGACTAGATTGGGGGAGAAGTGCTTGATGCCTATGAAAGACAATTAGGTCTTTTGATACCCACTACATCCATATGCATGGTTGAAATAGGGCCTTGATCAGTGTCTCCTCTACTCCTTAGGAGCCTTGCACTCTCATGGTGAGAAAAACACCCCTTGGGTTGAGTTTCACCCCTCCTACTGCCTCTAGTGGTGGAGGCTCTAGTGGAATGGGTGGTGGTGGCTTTAGTAGTGGAGGTGGCAATGGAAGAGGTAGCTCTAGAGGAGGCCATGGAGGTGGCCTCAGTAGTGGAGTTTGCTCCAGTGGAGGCTTTACCAATGGTGGTGGCTCTGGTGGAGGTCATAGTGGTGGCTCTAGTGGAGGCTTTGGAGGTGGTTCTAGATGTGGTTCTACTGGTGGTGTTTTTGGAGGATCCACTAGTCCTTTATCATCTATTGACCTTGTTTTGAAATCCATTTTTTAGAACATGGGTTGAATGCAGAACCATCTGGCGAGTCTCTCCTAGGTCTCAGCCTAGTCTATTTTTCAGCCCTTCTTCCGACACAACCCATTGTCCATGAAAATTTTAAGCACTCCCTTCCCATAAGGAATGGATATTCCTTAATTTAAAAATTATGGTGACAATGGAGACTTGAAAATGCATGTGTCTACCTTTAATGCCCTGTGTACATACTTCTTCCATCATGATGCATTGATGGAAAAATTATTTCCTTGATCTCTTAATGATATAACACTTGAATGGTATTGTTCCTTACTTGACAACTCTATTTTCTCATTTGATCAACTCGTAAATCAATTTCTTAGACAATTCCAAGCCAACATTGGACTAAATATGACATTTTTAGATCTCGTCCAATGCGAGCGAGGGAAAATGAGAGGATAAGTAATTTCATAGCATGGTATCAAGCACTCTTCTCAAAGATCTCGTACTCACTACTCAATTTTGAAGTGTAGAAGGTATGCATATGGAACCTATAGAGACCTTGGTAGGAAAAGTTTTCCCTTATGAAATACCCTTCTTTCATGCACCTGTGTGTGACATTATGAGAATATCAATAAATGGTAGTTCAATTCAGGGGATCCTCCCTATGCTCTCTTTCAAAAGGAAAATCCATTGTATCAATCTCAGGAAAAGTTAAGGAAATTGTGAATGTACTAGCTGTAATGAAAGGTAATGGCCTCAAATGCAACAAAAAGGTTCACAAAGTTAGCAAAAACTTATTCTTCCATCCTAAAAAAGTTGTTGAAGGATAGGATCATAACCTTGGATAACCCTAAACCTTTGAAGGAACCTTACCTTGATTGGTATGATGCAAATTCCTTTTGTTAATACCATCAAGTCAACTGACATAATACCGAACATTGTATGCACCTGCATCACAAGATATAGTACTACATTAAGGACGGTACTATTTTTCTTGATGGGAGTAAGAAAAATACAAATAAATCGGGAGTTAAAACAAATAGTGAGTTGCAGTTATACACAAACCCATTTTTGTCTCATTCTTCTAGCTTAATTATTGATCTCTCAAATTCTACCACTTAGCCCTCAGCGTACATCAACATGGTCATAGTTTCTCCTTGCTTACAATCTGTGGCTGGCTCCCCAAATGTGGCATTCACCCCATAGGACATGCCCTTGAATAATAAGCCCTCTCCCCTTTACATTCCCGCTTTCCTCAATGGAAACATTGTGACAGGGGTCTTAATTGACTTTGTGAGTTGAGTGAATGTCATTACAGAGGAGACATTGTGGCTGAATTTATTGTAGAAGTAGGAGTATGAAGAAGCTAAGTCTACCAGGGTATGTGTAGGATCATGATGGGCCAAAAAGTGGCGATATGATGGGTATGTGTAGGGTATGTTGTTGATGAATTTATTTTTACCCAAAACTAATGAAATAGAAAGGGATTTTAAAGGAGATTCTCAACTTTCCACCAATATAAATTATGCTTTACTTTGAATTTAATAAATAATTATTATTCATTTTCTATTTGAATTATGACTAAAGACTTGATTGATAGGCTGATTGAAAAACATCTATAGCTTTCAAATGGTATCACATTGTTTCAATTTAAAACATGCATCACATTCTATACTTCACATACAATAGGATTAAAAAAATAAAAATTGAATTTCATGAATTTTACCAAGTTAAGGTGGTTAGACATATGAGTGTTTATATTTTTTTAAAGTTGTAATAAAAATTTCATAATTAATTATTTACTTGGAAAAAAATTACAAAACAAATATGCATCACATCGGGACATGAGTCCTCTACTTATATCTAAAATATTATAAAAAATATTATCGTTTTATTGTGGTTAGGGTGGTTAGACAAACACTTACTTATTTTTTCTCAAAAATGTAAGTACTACTACATTGAAATTTCAAGTTCTCACCAAATAGATTTTTTTTTTAAATAAACTTAGTAGTTTAGAGCTACATTCAATTTCTCTGATTCTATTCTTACATATTTTTTAAAATAGTATAGATAAATTATTCAAATTTTTATGTCAAGTTTTGAATTTATGTGCCAAGATCATCATGGAAAAAGCGAGGTCCTTAAGTGGCAAAAATTCAAAAGAATTGAGTTAGGCAACTTGGTAAAATTTGGTCAATTTATCTATATAATTTCAAGAAATATGTAAGAATTCTCAATTTAATAGAAAATTGAATGATTTAAACTACTAGGTTTAAAAAAAATTGGTGAAAATTTAAAATTTCAATGCTGATCAATGCACCAAATTTTAGGGAAAAATAAGTAGACAATCTATCTAACCACCTAACCAATAAAATGATAATAATTTTATAATATTTTGAATATAAGTAAAGAGGACTCATGCCACCCTGATGTGTTCATTTTGTAATTTTTTCCAAATAATATTAATTATGTTTTATTACAGCTTTTAAAATATAAAGGCTTCATTGTATTTGTTCCTGTAACATGATCAAACTCATGAAATTCAATTTTCTTTTAATCCTATATTATCTGGCATATAATGTGATGCATGTTTTGGATTAAAAAAATGTGATACTATTGTAAAGCTATAGATGTTTTTCAATTAGCCTATCAATCATGACTTTAGTCATAATTTAAATAGAAAATGCATAATAATTACTTATTAAATTCAAAGTAAAACATAATTTATATTGGTGGAAATTTGAGAATATCCTTTAAAAATCCTTTACGTTTCATCAATTTTGGGTAGAAAAATAGTCATCAGCCACATACCTATCATATTACCACTTTTTGGCCCATCATGATTCTGCACATACCCTTTCCTAACTCTTATTTTTCTAAATTTTTCACCACTTAAGGGCTTGTTTGTTTCATGGTGATCCTACACATACCCACCATCCATATGCATGATGACCTTTCTATTATGCTATATGGCTCAATAACCCAGTCCATCCTAATTGGATTCAGGGTTGTGGACACAATCTTTGATGTTATTCTAGAGTCAGATTTGTTAAGGTTGAAGTTAGGCATACCTTGGCTACATTACATGAACAAAATCACCTTTGTCATTTGTAAGCATTTGAAATTATCCCACGAAGGTGTTGTGTATGTTGTGCATGACACTTGATACCAGTCATTGGTGTACTATGGGGGCTACTCAATGGATCATTTATGGCCTACTCCGATTGGTTCACTTCACCCAAGAATGGATCTACTTTGATGAAACTATGTAAAGTATAAGACCAAATGTAAGGAGCAGCCGAAATTGACCCTTTCAATAGTGCAACAGAAAGCTTCCTCCTCTTCTTGAAAAAATAAGTGAGTCTGACCCATCCTCAGGATGCCCCTTCCACTCCTATTTCCAAAGAAGAGTTTTGGATATCTACCCTTGGATTTTATATGAGAATTTTGACGAGTTCCTGCTTAGTGCAGACCTCAGATTAGGATTTCGGGCCTCCTTACTAAAACTCATGGACCTTGGACCTACTTGTATTGTAGAAGGAAGGGTCCTTGTAGGGAATCCTCTATGTCTTAGCCTCCATGACCTCCCACCACTCCTACTCCACGAGTAGTAAATGGGAAGAGGCCCATTGTTGAAGTATTAGAGTCGATTCCCCCCACTATTTCTCAACCTTCTTCTCCTACTCCCATCCAAGAGCCTGTCCCTCCACTGGAAATGGCTATGATGGACACCCTTATGGCTGAGCAAGAGCCTTCTATCCCTTCACACCTTTTGGCCTCTAGGTTAAAGAGTCATAGAAATTTCCTTGCGGATGAACATGAGTGCTAGTAAAAGGCTCTGACAACTGAGTAGGCTGATTTGCAAAAAAAAGGAAGAGGAGATGACCACCCCTATATCATGGCCTCCAACTACATCATCATATCCTCTTCCCTTTCCTTTCATTCAATCAAGTTCATTCTCACTTCCAACTCCTGCTATGAGTGTGAGTGTGCTTGACCCTAAAAAGGTGTAGGTGTTTATCACTCCTTTGGTCAAGCCACCCATTTTAATATCCCTTATTGACATGCCACCATTCCCTAAACCTATGGACATGTTGAATACTTCATTGGTGGCTACCACTATTTTCTACTCCTCCTTCATGCCCCTTGTATCATACATGGGGATTTCACATCCTCAGATGAAGCAAAAGGCAGAGGTTGACCCTTCCAGCAATGGAAGGTGTAAGAGGAGCCCACCTTCTCCAAAAAGGTGGTCTTGCATGTGCATTTTTCATCCTACTGATAGAGCATGCTTCGGCTTCTCCTAAGTTTGTCACCGTTCTCAAGTCACTCGATGAACCAAGTGATGAATCTTAGGTGCCATTCTTCCCATCCATTGAGGTATGACATGACACTCTTGCAAAATGCATGTTCAACTCTCTAGATGAGGTCTCGGCCTTATTGGAAATCTTTGCAAAATTGCTAACCATAGCTCCACAAGAGCCAAGTGGAGAAGATATTGTGGGGCATTCTTCCTTAGCCCTTGTTGTGGGAGGGTTGGAAGCTCCTCCCCTTAATATTCCACCACTATAGGCTCATTTTCCTTCCCCTTACAATGATCTACATTGGGAAGAAAATGACCTCTTATTCAATGAATGTTAGGGGGAGGCCTCTTCTTTACCTTTAGATTAGTTGTGTGTGTGTTTTGATGTGTTTCACCATGATTGCATTATGTGTTCATGGATGAACCTTGTCACCCTTGTTGGTGCTTGGATATAGGAGTGACTATGTGTCGTAAACCTTCTTCATATTGTATCATCATTCTTCCTTTCTTATGTGCTTTGATTTTTGAAAAATGGGGGATGATGAAAATTGTTTGGGGGAATTTAGGCTTCCCTCCCATGTTGACCCAACTATATTTTATTTCACTTTGTCTTCTCATGCATTCTTCATATAGTCTGATATGGTAGGGGGTTGATGATAGTTCATTTATATACTATTATTATACTTATATATATATTTATGAGTAGCTCTGACCCCAAAATATGACCTTGTTCCCTTTGTTTGTGGTGTTATTATCTCTTTTTAACTTTTCCTTATATTTCTCTCTTCTTTGCTTGAGTTTTCCCTTGTATATGTGACAACCTCTCTTTCATAACACATTGATTTTTCAAAAAACACATTCATTACCAATGAATTTCTTTTCTTGAAAATATTGGTGAGATTTTTCAAATATCACATTCTTGACTTGAACCCCTAATGGAACATGTTCCTTTATCATGGGTTCACAAAGAAGAAGCTTGAGAAATTTCCTCTGAGGAGGGAGCGGCTTTCTCCTATAGGAGAAGCCCCAATCTTCCCTTCATGAGGGGGCATTTTCTTCCTTTTGAATTCCTTGATGAAGTGAACATATTTCAAGAGGATTCCTTGATGATGAATTGACTTGAGAAAAAAATATCTCTTTTACAGTTTCAAATAGTGTGTCCCTTGAGTGGACCCCTCTTCTTTTGAAGGGTTCCTGAGGGATCCCTTTGAAATCCTTCTGATTAGTTGATTGTCTACATGACCATCTACTTGTTTTCCTATGTCGTTGCTTTATGTTTCTTAACATATTTTATTTGTAGATTAATATGTTGCTTTACAAGTGCACCTGTCAAGCCGCTTTATTGTCTGAATTTATGGAGTCATCTTACATCTAGGCTTCCTTAATGAGAGAGAACTTGGGGGTTTCCTTCTTGTAGGTCTATGAGCCAGTAAGGCACTTACATCTAGGATTCCTTCATGAGAGAGAACTTGGGGGTTTCCTTCTTGTGGGTTTGTGGGACTGTGAGAAACTTACATCCTACAATATTTTTCCATTGTTAGTACGAGGACCTTTGGTGAACTTTTTGCAACTTCATAGTTCTACAAGGCTATGAAGTCCTTTTGTTCAAAACTTCCCAGGGAGAGTACCTATGGAGTCCTTTTCTTGTCTTGTGCTTTCGAGTTTGTTAGATCACGGTATGTTTCCTTGATGGTTTAGGTATATATTTCTAACTCTTTGAACTACTTTGATAAACACTCATTGATACTCGTGATTGCTAAAGTGAGGGGTAAAATGTATAAGAGAAAATTTGCACCCCTTAGTGGTGCAGGGACACCTACAACCATCATTCATAATGTACCTTGGTAATGGTTTTTCATAAGGTGTTTTAGTTGATTTTAGAGTTTTTAGACATTTTTTCATTTCAAAATAAGGTCTAATAGACCATCCCTTCATTTCATTAGGAAATTTGGGTGTCTTGGTGGTCAATGTGCTCAAATGCATTTTTTGCATTGAATTGTGTCAAAGAATTGAATTGTAAGCCTTAATGGAAAACATATGAATTTGTATGAGTTGTGAAAAAGTGATAATCTTAATTATGTATTGGTAATGAGTTAAAAAGGATCTAGAAGTAATTGGTTAAAATCAACTAGGTTGGAGGAGTCTAATATTGCAAATTTGTGAGTTGCTTAATGCAACAAATTTGTTATGTGTTTGTAAAAAGTCAGTTTTGGTGGTTAAGGGCATTGTGGGAGACTATTCTAAGTTGTAAATTTTTAAAATCCTTGGAAAGGCATGATGAATTGATCAATGTACCAATGGTAAAGAACAATCATTGAAAAAAAACATATCTTTGTCAATTTTTTTGGTTTTTCTGCTTGTTCTCTATTTTTCTATGTTTTACTATCATTGTATAGGTTGTACAAACAAGTTAATGCCCTAATTATTTGTGACTCCTTTAGGATAAGGAATTGGCATGCCTAAAAACTCATTTTGAGGGCTTAGACACAAACTTGGAGGGCATAGAAATTATAACTTTGTGATTTTCCTATACAGGGATGTGAGGGCAGTGGTTGGAGTTCATTTAATTGTTTAAGCCACCCCACTTACTCTCACAACCTATTACTTAGTTGGGAGGCATGGAAATAGTGTAGGACAAGTTTCTTTATGTTGTGGAATAAAAATAAAATCTATTGCAATCTGTAGTGTGACACCACAGTGTTAAACAAGGCCTTGTTCTTGTAAGAATGGTTGGGGTAGTAATTTATTTTGATTATTTTTTGATGGAATGGATTGGAAATTATGTGGTATGCCTATGTAGACCTTGAATAAGTTTTTTGATCTTTTGGTTTGACTTGGAAGGCTTTAGAGGGCTGAGAACTCAAAAACCCTATGCATTTGGAAGGAAAATGAGGGTTTTGAAGAATCAAGGATTAGAGGTCGAGTACCTATATGAAAACTATGGAATTGGGAGTTTTGTGGAATTTTTGACTACTATACAAGATTTATTGGTGTTAGGAAGAGTTTAAAAATTAGTTTGTTTGTAAAATAGGCCTAATCTTGTAGCCTTTTTGTAGGGCAGTGTGTAGGTTCTCTGAGAAATTGCAAAGAAACTTCATAAACTTGGTTTGGAGATTTTGTTGGGGGATCTAATTAGATGCTATATTGGTGAAGAGATGTTCTTTGATAGGTTTTCTCTAAAGGATAAGTCTCATTGATGAGAATTTGAGTCCAAAAGCCTTGATAGTGTTCAGTGTTCTAAGATGGTTGAATGAAATGGAAATAGTTGTTGAAGAATGATTAAATCTCCTCCACCTTGTCTTTGCATCACTTAGGAAAATTCCCCTTTCACAAACCCTCACCTTCGAAAATCAATTTTGAAGGTGAAATTCCATATCACCCAGCTTCCTTCCACCCACATGACATTTTTCCTGTGTGTCAGTGAGGGAATATTTTTCGGGGATACAATCATGGTGTGCTTCCATCCTTGATAGATTCCTATGTATGATGTTGGTAGAGGCATTACACACCTTATTGGGTTTGAATTGTAAGATCCCTTTTTGACCAACATACCCAAAATAACTTATTCCTTCTCATCCCACCTTCAAAACATTCTCTAGGAATTCATTTCATCTTCTACACATTCAATCTCTTTTTTCACATTCTCTTAACAATGTAATTCGCTCCCAAGAAGCATTCAAGCACTCCATAGTGAGCATTACAATAGTTAATTACTTCATCCATTCTACTTTTATACATGTGGTGCTACTTCAGAAGCTGTTGGCTTGGACTCTTGCAAGATCTCCTTTCATCACCACTACAGTAGGGTGAAGCCATAATAGTGGTTTAAAATTCAAGTGAGGAAGAAAAACTCACAAAAAATGAATACATTGCAAAAAAACTTGATTTTAGGGGTTCGTACAAACTGACTAGTTTGAGCGAACCCTTTTAATTCTTTCCCACCAAAAAACCCAACAAAATCACTTATGGAAGGATGGTTCACTCGAACCCCTAGGGGTTCATACCCAAAAAAACCTTAAATTTTGGCACTTCGTAGCTTGGGTTGAGGATGAAAATGTAGGAATATTCACAAACCCAATTGGAATTAGGTAGTCCTCAGAATAAGCTATCTAATGAATATAATTTTAATATTTCTCGCCCCCCTTGAGACACAAAAAAACCTTAAATTTTGGCACTTCGTAGCTTGGGTTGAGGATGAAAATGTAGGAATATTCACAAACCCAATTGGAATCAGGTAGTCCTCAGAATAAGCTATCTAATGAATACAATTTTAATATCTTTTGGTTTTACTATGTCTTTGGTTTTTTGGTTTTATTAAACATAGGTTTTTCATCAAAAATGAAGGTCTATGTTCTACACATGTGGAAAAATAGTAGATTATAAAAAAAAAATTGAAAAATATGAGTGCACTAGAAATTGAAGTCCTTTATCCAACCAAGAAAAAAGAATTTTGATATATACATAAAACGTTACACATTATACAATCGCGCTATGTCTGAATTGTAATTGATTTGACTTTGAAACTTGATTAAAGAAAAAATATTCAATACAAAACTATCTACACAAGTGGAAGCACTAGATATCGAAGTTACAAATCTAAATTTGAAAGAATTAGAATTTTATTCTTGATGGAAAAAAAGTTGTGTTATACTGTGTGTCACTTTTTGAAAATGTTGTTTTCTGAAAAAAACTAGTTTTCATGGGAGATGGAAAAAGAAGTGCAATCTAATTCCAAAAATTTTGAAAAAATTATTTTTAGAATCTATAGAAAAAATATGATGAGAATTTAGTTTGCATCATCTTCAAATTCCTCACGGTTTAGCCACTCTAGGTGCCCAAATGTGAAGATTTAGTTAAAAAATAATAATTTCAATGTCCAGTTTGGCCAAAAATTGTAAACCACTATTGTGGGATCACCCAGTAGTGGTGAATTTTCCAATTCCATACCTTTCATTTTTCCTCATTTGGCTAGTGAGCCTTTGGGTGAAGGTGGTAACATTTCACTTCCTTTCCTTTGTGGTTTGATAGAATACTACATTGGCATTTGTAGTGTTCATTGCAATAGTTTGTACTTACTTTAATGCATATTCCAGTCCATTGCTTTTAGGTTGTCCATGAAGGTGGAAACACCAAAATGGGGGTCTAACTAAGGCAAACCCCTATATTTCCCCAAAAAATTTCCCTTTCTTGCTTGTGTGTAGGTGGACGTATGTGTGGAGCTAGATGGTAAGCTAGAGCTTTTGTGAGACCTTTGTCACCCTAGATTTCATTTATTTACTTTTATCATCTTTGCCTACACTTTATGTACATTCTTATTCTATTTTTCCCATCAAAGTCAACTAGCTAGGATTTTAGTAATTTTTTAGCTAGCTTTTATTGTACTTCGTGTTTTTGAGTTGTACAAACATTGGCACGCCGAAAGGACGCTAGCGCACCGCGTTGTCATCCCAAAACTGCACTGCCATCCTTAGATAGAGAGATGTTTGAGGTGTACTACCAACTCCAAAAACTAGTTCACCTAGCCCAAACCTAAACTTTGGGTCTGAAGAGTGACATAAGTACTATATAGTGCTCTTCATTTTAGATCCTCATCCCTTTAGAGTGAGGTAAGTTAGAGAAACCCTCCACTCTCGTATCTCTATGACCTTGAGCCTTGATGAGGTTGGTCACCCTCTCTTATAGAAAACATGGCACATAGACCCTTTTAACAAGTATGTCAAGATAGTTACTTATTCTGGCATGATCTAGATTTAAAAATGGCAATTGTTCATATGATATCCCTTTTTAATGGGAATAATTTGACTACATAGATCTATAGAAACATTTATCCTTATATAGTGGATTGAAATATTATGAGGGAGCTTATTTTTAAAATAACAATTCTATTTGGGTTAACTACCACAAGTAGGGGGATCTATTCCATCCAAATTGCCTAGGGACCAAAATAACTCAATTATACCTCAAGGGAAATTCTAGGAATAATATTATATAGAAATATATAGTAAATGAAATGCACAAAATAAAATATAAAATTAAAGAAAAATAAGAGACACAAATATACATCGCTCACCCTATATTTTTCCTTCATCATTAGTTTTTAAAGAATTTTTTTGAAAAATTCTACTTCAAGGAGGGGGCATCTTCTCTTGCAGGTGAAGTTTTGACATTCCCCTTGCGAGGGGATTTCTTCCTTTTAAATTCCTTGATGGAGTGAACTGATTCAAAAGGATTCCTTGATGTTGAATTTATTTGTGAAATAGTGTTGCACTTTCAAACAACATTTCTCTTGAGTGGACTACCTTTCTTTTGAAGGGTTCCTAAGGGACCCCTTTGAAATCTCTTCCTTCAAATTTTTGACTATCTACATGACTGTCTAATTGCTCTTGTGCTATGATTCATACCAAGCAAAAAGAAATAACTATTGAGCAAAGATATGAGTGTGGAACCATATGATCTTGAGTTTCCTAAGTCAAATTCACTCGCCTTAGGGGATACAATCAATATACCAATGGACATAAATGATAAAGACAAAGTCTTCAAAATTGGGAAGTGCGTTGATGATGAAGAACAAGAGGATACTACAACCTTGCTTCATGACTTTTTTGAACTTTTTTCTTGGAAATATTCTAATATGCTCGAAATAGATCTGAAGATAGTAACACATAACATTGTCCTTGCTGAAAATGCTAAGCTTGTTCGTCAAAAGATATGAAAGATGAATCTTAGAAGATAGCATTTTCTGTTAAAGGAGAACTTGAAAAACTCCTTGATGCTAGTTTCATTCGACCTATTGAATACTCTCCTTGGATCTCAAACATTTTCATAGTTTCCAAACTTGATAATCATATTAGGATGTGTACAAATTTTTGGGACTTGAATGAAGTCTCTTTGAAATATGATTTTCCCCTTCCTAATATTTACATGATTATAGATTCAATTGTAGGACATTTTTTTTTGTCATTCATGGATGGCTTTTTTGATTATAATCAAATCTTTATTAGCCCACAAGATCAATATAAGACAACATTCACAATAGTTTGGGGAACATTTTGTTGGGTTATGATGCCTTTTGGACTAAAGAATGTAGGCACAACTTACCAACAAGCAATGACATTGGTATTTCATGATTACAAACATAAAATCTTGGAAGATTATGTTGATGATATTCTTGCTAAATTTTTAATAAGACAAGACAATTTCCATGTTCTTTAGAAGATCTTCGAATAGATGCAAAAATATAATATGCGACTTAATCCAAAAAATTATCTTCGGAGTAGATAGTGGAAATTTTTTAGGGTTTATCATCTCACAGAGGCATCGAGGTGGATAAAAATAAAATTGATGCTATTATTAACATCACACCTCTTAGAAATTTTTCTCAATTGTGCACGTTACATGGAAGAATTCAAGCTATCCATCATTTTTTGCATCTCTAGATAACCATACATTACCCTTCACACATCTCCTCAAAATGGATGTGCATTTTGACTGGAATCAAAATTGTAAACAAAATTTTGAGAGTTTAAATGAATACCTTGCAACTCCACCTATTTTTCAAATTTTTATGCCAAATAAACCATTCATTCTTTATATCACCATATCTATCAATGGTGTTTTAACACTGTTGGCTCAACAAGATGATAATGTAAAAGAGCATCATGTTTATTACATTATCCGAACTCTAATCGATTATGAACGATGATACACACCAATTGAAAAATAATGTTTGGCACTTGTATCCAATAATAGTAAGTTGCAACATTATTTACTAAATTTGGAAATACAAGCCATCAAAAAATTTAATGCTCTTAAACATCTTTTTAATAAAACAGACTCATCTAGACGCTTAACTAAGTGGGTGATGTTGTTGACTGATTTTGACCTTAAGTTTGTTTCACAAAAAGAAATCAAAGGACAAGCCTTGATTGATTAATTAGTTAATGCTCCTTCTCCTTTAACATTACCTAGTAATGACTAGATTTCCTTGATGACAGGGTGATCCCACAATAGTGATTTACAATTTTTGGCCAAATTGGACACTGAAATAATTTTTTTTAACTAAATCTTCACTTTCAGGCACCTATAGTGGCTAACCGGTGAGGAATTTGTAGATGATGCAAACTAAAGTTTCATGAATTTTTTTTTGTAGATTGTAAATATATTTTTTTCAATTTTTTTTGAATCATATTGCACTTCCTTTTCCATCTCCCTCAAATACTAGTTTTTTTTCAGAAAACAACATTTTTAAAAAGTGGCACTCACTGTGTAACACATAACTTTTTTTCATGAAGTATAAAATTCTAATTATTTTGAATTTATATTTTTTACTATGAAATCTAGTGCTTCCACTTGGTTAGATAGTCTTTTTAATGAATATTTTTTCTTTAATCAAGATTTGAAGTCAAACCAATTACAATTCATACATAGTGTGATTGTATAATGTGTAACTTTTTTTGTATGTATCGAAACTCAATTTTTTATTTTATTTTATCAAGGACTTCAATATCTGATGCACTCATATTTTTCAATTTTTATTTTGATAATTTACTATTTTTCCACATGTGCAGAACATAGAGCTTGATTTTCAGAGAAAAAACAACACTCACAAGAAATAAAAAATAAATATAATAATCAAATTAAATTTTATTAAAATTATACCTTTTTGAAAGCTTATAATGAGGACTACATACTTATAATAAAATAAATTTTAAATGAATTCATTTGATCCCCCAAAAGGTAAATCAAAAGTGGTTTTTTATCAACATTTTCATGAGTGCAAAGGAGACTTCATTATAGTTATGGTTTAAAACTAGCCGGGTTCTATCCAAGGTGGCTTGGTCTAAGGTGGTTTGATCAAACCCTATTCAATTGGAATCATTTAAATGGAACGTTTAAAGGATTAAATCATTATATTTTCTAAAAATATGTGATTTCAGCAAAAAAAAATAGGATCTCCCAAAAATTTTAAACCACTATTGTGGCAACACCCGACAATGTGCTAACAATAGAAGTTAAAACCTGAGAATTATATTTTGATGTCACTAAGTGTAGAATTGGCTCTGGTCTTAGGTTTATATTAATCCCACCTATAGGAAAGCCTATTCCCTTATCATATCAAGTAAAATTCAGATGTAAAAATAACATAGCTGAATATGAGGCCTTAATTGTTGGATTGTGTGCTACTCTAATAATGGGTGTTAGAGATATTAAGATATTTTCTGAATCACAATTAGTAATTAAACAAATCAATGGGAAATATCAAGAAAAAAATGGAAAATTATCTAAATACAAGGATCTTATAATGCAATTGTTAGAGAAGTTTCAGACATTCACTATTGATAACATCCCATGCAAAGATGATGGACTTGCAGATGGAATGGTGAGTGTTGCCTCTCTCATATCCCCTCAAGATCCTTCAAAATATTTTAAATTCACTATTCATCCAATCATGAAACCTTATATTGATTATCACACAATAGAAGTTTTAATAACAAAGGAGGAAGACTCGAGTGAATGGTATGATACAATATTTAATTATTTGAAAAAGGATACTTTTCTCAAACCAACAACTAAAATCCTTTGAGCTTGTTTACAAAAACATGCCTCAAAATATATAATTCATGCTGGAATGTTGTATCAAAGGTCATTCCATGGTCTCTTACTTGGATGCTTAAAAAAATTTGAATGGTACTTCAACAAGCCCATGAGGGTGCTTGCAGTGGCCATTTTGGTGGACAAATGTTGGCTCAAAAAATTATATGCATTGGGTACTATTGGTGAAACATGGAGAGTGATTTATTTGATTATGTTCGGAAATGTCATAAATATCAAGATCATAGTAATTTAACTCATTCCCCTACTTGTGAACTTCAAGCTCAAGTCTCGATATGGCCCTTTGCAGTTTGGGGATTGGACATTATAGGAAAAACATCACCCCGTTCTTCCGCTAGACATACATTTATCATTACTGCAACTGATTACTTCACAAAATGGGTAGAATCCATTCCATTTTGATCTACAATAGCTGACGTAATGTGTCATTTCATCTTAGAATGCATTATTGCTCACTTTGGACTTCCTTCCACATTAGTCTCCAATAATGGTACACCATTTAAGAATAATTATGTGAATAAATTCTTGGAAACATTTAATATACAACATCACTTCTCCACACCTTATTACCCACCATCTAACAGTCAAGCTAAATCAACTAATAAAGTCCTTGAAGAACTTTTGAAGAAAACTAGTAAAAAACATCATAAGGACTGGAACACACAATTACACTATGCACTTTGGGCTTATCACACAAGTGTTAGATCCTCTACATGAGCTACACCTTATAGTCTTGTCTATGGCACCAAAGTAATAATTCCCTTGGAGTTAGAGATTCCCACGCTACGAATCGCTCTTGAAGAGCTTATTGATGATAAACACTATAAAGAGCAACAATTACAGAGCCTTGAGATGCTCGATGAACAATGCATTAATGCTTTTGAATATCTTCAAGCTTATTAAAAAAGGAAACAATGCTATTATAATCTCAATGTCATCTCGTGAACATTCCACAAGGGTGACTTAGTCCTATTTGAAAATTAGTGCAACAGATCAATGTTGATCTGAATGAAAGATGAAAGTTTAGTTCTAATTGGTTGGGACCATATGTCTTTGATAAAACTTTTGGTTATGGTGCATACACGTTAACTAAACTAGATGGCATAACCCTTAAGGAACCTATTAATGCAACAAATTTGCGCTAGTATTAAATATCTAATCCCTTTGAATAGTATACATGATAAAGTAGTGTTTTTTAAAGCTATTGGGTTATATCTTAAATGATTTCACATTGCTTCATTCTTGACAAATGATCATGTGTATGTCTTGAACACTAAAGTGATTATTTAATTTATTTTTATAACTACCTTAGGCTTCATAGTATTCAACTTTGTGTTATGTTGAGTTAGATCATTATATAGATTATAGGTGTATTTAATTTAACATAACATTCTTAAACAACAATGTTGTATCTAAGTGAAACTAAAATATGTTTTAGTTAGATCACATAATTGTCTTAAATCATGAAGACATTAATTAAATAATTCTACAAAGTTCATTTAATAAATCACATTATGATTCAAACACATTACACCAAGTAGTAAAACATCAAATAATCATATATATCATAGTTTTATTGTACATTTCATCCATATATACAATATCACAAAGGTTTGTGACTATCTGGTCCATCGGGATTTGGTGCTCATGATGATCCGATGGTAGGATGTTGGGAGATAGTAGTGTGTGATTGTGATTATGATCCATTGAATCTGAGCACAAACTTTAAGCCATGTATCCATCCAAGGGCCACCTAATTCTTTCCTGCTATCTAATCCCTCTTCGCCTATAGTCAAGCTACCTCCACCTCTAGTCTCTCAACCTCTGTTGGATTTCACTATGACTATGACTCGACTCAGTGGACTCATCTCCTCAGACTCTCATATGTTGCCTGCAATCTCATGAATGGTCTGAGTGACTCAAGATCCTACTCTACAATAGGTTGGGGCACATAATCCGATTCCATCTCGTCCTCATCGATAGATGCATGAATCTTTGTAGTTGCCTAACTATAGAACTCTTAATAGTTCCTAAGGGCTCCTACAAGGTAGAAACAATAAATAATTAGCACACATAATTATATTATATGTATAAACTTATAAGCACTAAAATAAAGTAAATGCATAAATTAAATATCATCACCTATATCTCTAGCAGGCTAAGAAACATCAACCTCATCATTTGTGGGGGGCATGAAGTATGTGCTAGATCCTCCATGACTGTGGGTACCTATGTCTATTGCAACCACTACATGTGATCTAGTCATATGAATGAGTGAGGGATCTCCCCACTTGTGTCAATCTTTAGCTACTGCATCATCACCCTCGCTCAGGGGTGGCTCAACCTCCTCATACTCTTCCTCGTCATCCTCATCCTCCTCATCATCCTTGTTTCCTCCATTGTGGCCATCATAGTTAGGATCTGCATCCTCATCATATTCATCATCCATAACATCTATAAATATGTATGTATCCCTATATCCTATCACCCTGGCCCTATCCTCTACCTTATCCCCCTCATCTAGTACTGGTCTTACATCAGATATAGGCTCATCAACCTAAAATACAACAGTTGGTCATGACACTATCCATCACTCCTCATACTCATCTTTTCTACCTACGTCATTAGCGTCAGAGAATGGGGGTTGATTGTGATCTAAGAAATTGGAGTCACTC
Source organism: Sequoia sempervirens (assembly GCA_007258455.2). Taxonomy (NCBI): domain Eukaryota; kingdom Viridiplantae; phylum Streptophyta; class Pinopsida; order Cupressales; family Cupressaceae; genus Sequoia; species Sequoia sempervirens. The sequence goes on along the minus strand of VDFB02008990.1, from coordinate 107,150 downwards.
TAGGAAACAAGGTCTATAGTTAGTCATACTATATCACCTAGTCTCCAGGCACTCTGCTTTGATCTCCTGAGAAAGGGGTGTTCCTTTGGTGGTTTCTAAACCTCTCCAAACTATCACATGAATCAATCATAGTAGAAGGGACATACTATGTGGTCATGTCGACCAGCCAAAAATCTGCCTAATTTTAACCTCCTCAACTATCTCATGAGATTTGGCCACTATAGTGTCAGCTGATAAGGTCTCCAAAGGATATCGTCATCCTCTAGCCAATTAAATCTCACTCTCCAAAAATTCAAGTCTCCATACTACCACAACTATCGTAGAGGATGGCTAAAGGCCCAAGGATACCCTACGGCTGTAGCACATGGGAAACTGATAGGCTTGGTGAATATGAAATGCTCAATGCAGCAAACCTATAGAAGCATGCAATGTACCATGTTGTCTATCTCTCAAAAAAAATTTGACCAAGATCATAATACAAGTATGCTAGAATACAACATCCCTAAGTGTAGACTGTCCTGTGCTCTTCCATCCCGTGAATCAAGTGAACTAGTCCTTCATCTAGATTAAGTACTAGCACCATTGTGTGCATCATTATATATCTCACAACTAGGGTTTGCAAATACAATGACATCGGTAGCTGGATTCACACCCTCACATGCTCATCGTGCATTGGCCCACCCAGGTAGTACCGCATGTCAGCCTTCCACTCGTAAAATGATCAATCTCCTTGGAAGTGCACCCGCTCTCCCTAAATAGGAACTCATAGAATATGGTGAACATCCTCTAAATTAATCGCCATCTCCCTAGTTAAAAGGTGAAATGTGTATAGGTATCTACATCCCAGCACTTGCATAAAGCCATCATTATAGCAACATGGTACCTCATGGGGGGAATGAGGTATGCCCAGTAAATCCCTATAATGTGTAGGTGTTTGATTTCCTTTGTTGTAAGTGTGGGGGTAAATCTCTTAGAAAAATTAGTTGCCTGCCTCCCAAACGCTAATGTGAACAGGTAAGTACCTATTAAATACACAAAATATACTCTATATAAACAATCTAATATCTTTAATTTCTACATTATTCATCATGAAAGTTTACTAAAGTTTTTCTAGTGTGCTTTACTAAAGGCCCTAGACACTTTAGAACCCTTTTGGGACACTTCACAAAGAAATGGGACACTTCATGAATAAACAAGAAATTTTGTGAAGAAACGACACTTTGTAAACAAAAGGGACACTTTGCGAACAAATGGGACACTTCGTGAAAGAAGGGGACACTTTGAATTTTTTTTACAAGATCCTAAATTAACCTATACATGCATCAAAAAATATGAAAACACTACATAAACACTAAGTGAAGGTCACATAATCGACTCACCTCATGTTGTCACTCGTCGTACACCACCTGGTCTTGAACCGCATCCAGTCTTGTAGGCTTGTAACCTCATTTTCTTAGTATCTTTTCCTCTTCTCTTTTCACTCAAGCTACACAAAGGTAAAATGATAAATGTAAGTGACCATTTACTTTACTTTTTAGCTCTTATGTTCAAAATTAGTGATTTTTACTCCATTAGGGTTAAAAAGTACTTTTTCTTCAAATCAACATAAAAGGTGCTAGTGAACTCCATTTTCGATGCCATTTGTTGCATTGGAATTGTGCTTTCCTCCCCAACATCATTAGTTTTCCATCATTATGTGGCATGGTACTTGGAAATTCCCTATGACATGACTTGTTCCATTCAATGTGGTTAGACTTCTACCTTGATTCCACCTTCGTAAAGCAAGTAGAATCAAGGGGGGCATACATCTACCCTCGAATTTGATTTCTAGAAGTTAGATAAAATCATTTTTGGACAACTAATGATTTTTTTTTCCATAATGTGGATACTAATGTTGTGGTTTTACACATAACTACAATGGGGGCTTCATTCTTCGGTCATCTGAATGAGTATGCTTTTATGAAATAAATTATAATATTTGGAGTCCTTTAGATCACATATGCATGAAGGGTCATATGGGTGCTAAAGTGGGGGCTAAATGTGGACACAAAAATTGTACTCCCTTCTTGGAGATAGTGCAATCTATGGCCTAATTTGGACCTATCTTGGGCACCATTACATTAATCATCCTTTAAAACAACATTTATAAGCCACTAAGACCCATTATTTTTTATCTTGAGGCCCATTTCACTCAAAAATCATACAAATTCCAAGAAATAATGCTTATATTATTCATATCTCAAAAACCCACCTATGAAAAATCAAATGTGGGACCCATTCACCACCTTTGGTGAATGAGTCCCCTCTAGTGGGACCCATTCACCAAGGGTGAGGAATGAGTTCCTTTTGGGGGAATTTTTAATTTTAAGCAGGAAACTTACTGACTTAATTCAATTTTTCAGTGGATGTTGGCCTCTTAGGTATAAGTAATGGGAAATTAGGTATTGATGCCTATAAATATATATTTTTAGGTCATTTTTCACATCGTTTAGTCATTTTAATTTGTTATTGTGGATTAAAAAATTGTACTCCTGGGATCTTTGAGATAGTGCAATCTGTGGCCTAATTTGGACCTATCTTGGGCACCCTTCCATTAATCATCCTTTAAAACAACATTTATAGGCCCTTAAGACGCATTATTTTTTTATCTTGAGGCCCATTTCACTCAAAAATCATACAAATCCTAACAAATGATGCTTAAATTATTCATATCTCAAAAACCCACCTCTAAAAACCATATGTGGGACCCATTTTCCACCTTGGGTGAATGAGTCCCCTTTGGTGGTACCTATTCGCCAAGGGTGGCGAATGGGTCCCATTTGGGGGAATTTTCAATTTTAAGTGGGAAACTCACTAATTTAATTCAATTTTTTAGTGGATGTTGGCCTCTTAGGTCTAAATAACAAGCAATTAGGTATTGATTCCTATAAATATATGTTTTTGGTCATTTTTCACATCATCTAGTCATTTTAATAAACAAATTCATAATTCAAGTGTTGAATATGTCCCACAACAAGATTCATTAGTCTATCTACAACAAAGTTGAAGCTTTAGGGAAGCAAGTTATGGTTTTTGCAGGTCTTCAAACTCACTTCTTCTTCAAAATATCACATTGCAAAGGGTTGACCATGGATGCATATGTAGAATCATGGAGAAATCTAGATTGAGGAGATGCAACTAGCCATCAAATCAAGCCTAAAGACTTGTTTTCAAAGTGATTCCATCCTTCATTTTCTCTCTATCTTCATATTTAATGTTTTCGTATCATTAATATTCATTTAAAATGTTGTAGGATTTCTTAGGGTGAAGTCTTATATCATTCAAGCTTCATTTGAACATGTTATTCTAGCACATTATAATAGGGTTTTATCTTACCTCATATTTTTCTACTCTTAGACACACTTAAGGCTAAGGTCTTATGTAGATTTAATTATTTCTCCAAGGTTTTATTACCAAATTAGGGGTTTGGCCAAGGAAAACCCCCCATTAGAAAATAAACTTTATTCTATTTTGCAGGCATTTTCACAAATTCAGATCTAAGATTCAATCTCAAAGTACAGTGCAGGTGTTAAAGTGCAGATCTATGATTTCAATTTCTGGAAAATGGGAAAAGGACTAACTCACCATTAATGGCTAATGAGTCATATTGAAGGTTTCTATTAGAACAGAGTGTAGATTCCAATACCCATTTGGCAGAAATAGACTTTTGAGTAGAAACCCTAATCTAGGACTAATTTACCCAGGATAGCAAAAGAGTCCTAGTTGGTCAAAAAGTCAATATTTCCATATTGTCAGAGTAATTTTCAATTCTTTAGAGTTTCCAGGTGCATGTTAGTTATATCTCATATCTCCTGGTCTTTTCTATTTATATTTTTAGGGATTTTATTAAATCTTTTTATACTTGTTTGCATACAATGTTGTGTTTTTAAACCCTTTGCATTTCTTAGTTTTTCATTAATAATCAATAGCTTTTATTATTTCTCTACATTGAGAACATTATATCTAGAAATATTTAATTCATATTGCATCAATATTGAGTGTAAACATCACTTGGTTTTCGCCTACCTCTCTCCTTTTAGGTGAAAAACCTTAGCAGTGCAAGAGACCATTATGTTGCCAAAACCCATGTTTACAGTTATAAAGGCATGATTATTTGGCCATCATTTTGGTTGGGGAAGTTACCCTTCTCATTCAAGTGTGAAGCTCTAGCATGGCGCTCTAGGCCTATCGCTTGGTTTTACTCAGTTAGGGTATACAATTTATTAACTTTTAAACCAAATGCTCCTTCCTATGAGATGATTGCCGATAGGAACTTGTGGATCTGTGATACTAGTTGTGTAATAATAATCAAAATGAGAATTGTAGTTGCTATTATTGAAATGTGTGGCATGAGGTGAGCCATTGAACTTTAATTTTTCCTTTTTTTCATTCATTTATAGCTCTCGCAATGCATCAAGTGTGTTTGAAGGTAGCAATAGAAGAATATTGATGTGCAAACATTCTTCTTATGTGGCCTATGAATTGAGAAAACTCCATGGTAATAAGCCAGTGTGGAAAGTTGTGCCTTTTTCTCCTTGGTGGCCAAAACACAAGATCTTTAGATTTGTAATAGTTCTTTGAAATATTGGAAAATCAAGGCTAGGTAATGCAAGGATTATTTGTGGGATCTCACATTCCAAAATATGATGCAAAGGTCTCTTTGAAGGGTGCATAAGTACATATTGATTATTTGGTAGTGAGCTTTGCATTTACAAATTTTATCAATGGTAATTGCTTCTTAGGATTAAGGTGTCATTTATTTATAGATAGAGTGTGTCATTGATCCAAATTCAAGGAGGTTATGTAAGTTTTTACGTTCAAATTTGAAAATTGGGAGCACAATTAATATGATGAAAGAGAAACTGGCTATAGGAAGACTAATGAGTTTGGAATCTTTGAGATTTTGGTAATTTGTAAGTGTTGTATAATCCTTGTGTTCAATTGCACTATCAAGAAACTACTTTTTCATTGTTAGTTTTGGGTATACACTTTGTGTAATAAAATAATGCACACTCAGTCATTTGCATGCATAGTTTGGTATAGTCAAAATTTATGGAAGAAATGCAGAGGTATTTATAAAGATAAGGGTGCGGGATTTATTTTTCCTTGGAGATAAGGATATCTCTTATCCTAACATTTATAATCAGTACTTGTTGATCAAGGATTTTATCAAGGTTGATGTTGGTAGTATCATCATGGTTATTGGGAGTTGTAATAGTGGATGTGTTGGAGTTATAAAGATTAGGACAAATCATAAGGGAAAAGAGTCTCTAGTATCTTTACCAAAAGACAAAGATGAGTTCATCAAAGCTACCAATGGATTTTCAAATAGTTGTACTTGGGCTTTTGAGGCTATCTTTTCTACACTTGATGAGGCCTCCAAAGAATTTTTTAACATGTGATTGGAGGTTGGTAGCACTGAAGGATGGACGAATTTCAATAATCTCAAGTCAACTTATCACTTTGAGATGATGTTTTGCTTAAGAAGAATTTTTGGCTTTAATTTCTTTATTTTTCTTGTTATTGTTGGCAGACTTGAAGAATACATATATTGTGAAATTTGACTTTTTGAGATAGGTAAGGGGTCTAGTGAAGAGATTAGTATGGCTTTTTTCCCAAAGAATTCATGAGACTATGACCAAGGATTACACATTTACGAGAGTCAAAGAGACAACTTGGAGGATGGTTGTCTAGTAATTATTGTCTAGACCAATGATTATACCTTTACAAGGGTGAAGGAGACAATTAAAGAATTTTTGTCTAATGATACATAGAAAGTTTTCACTTTATGTTTTGGGAGATAAAATAACCAATTTCCTTCAAGTTTCATTCAAGAAAATCTTAGATATCTCAATCTATGGATGGAAATGATGGGAAGAGATTTGCAATATAAGATTTCCTAGGGTGTGTTTAAAGATAAAAAGGGGTTTCACTAGCAAGAAAAGGATTGGAAAGAAAAAGATGAAAGCAATGTGCAAATCTAGCTATGAAACCTAGAGAATTAAGAACCTGAAATCAAACTAATAAAAGAGAATGAAATAGAAAGGTACCTGGAAGAGGGATTTAGTCAAAACAAGCTCTGAAGCCCTAAAACTCTATTGTTTGAAGCTTAATGGGACTCATACATGAATCTAGGAAATTTAGTCCTAGAGTAGGGTTTCTATGTAGAAATTGGAATCTCTCATTAACTTATCTAGATCTCTTGAAATCCATAAATATGTAATACAAGGAAACATACGTCCAAGGTGGTGATTTAGTACCAATATTAGGGCTTGGTTGAAGCTCTAGTACTCTTTGGTGATCTGTTATAGCTTTCATCCTATAAAATATCTGAGTCTGAAATCCTGCATTCTGGCCTGAAGGAAACTTTTGTGAAGATGACAACTTTATGGAAACTTGACAACTTTCTTAAATCTTGTAACTTAGTATTTTAAAGAATCTTTAGACCTCAAATCACCTAGATCTACAATCACACATGTAGGGAGAGAGAAAAAATTGTTGATTGTTAGGGAGTAGGGGTTTGCCTTGGTCAAACCTCATTTAGGTAATTAAACCTTAAGATGAAACAATGAAACATGAACATGAAATATGAAACATGAAACATGAAACATGAAAAATGATACCTTGAATGATGTATTGAAATGTAGATCTATAGTCTAACATGAAGTGGCCATGAAGAATGTAGATTTTGATCTTAAATAAGATGTGGACCAATTCTTAACTTGGATCTCCCATACTACATCATAACACTAGCTCAACAACATGCTTGATGCATTATGCCTTTAACATGATGATGGATCTTGAATTGATGCAATAAAAATCTAACAATATGCCCTTGAATGATCTTGAATGCTCTTGAATTCTCTTGTCAACTCTTGTGGAAGTGCTCTTGATTGCTTTTTAAGTTCTAGGATGAAACTATGTGAATAACCTTGTATTTATACTTGTTTATGCCAATTTTCCCAAAATTACAACACTACAAGCTGACATTAGATATAGGAGGATAAAATGCCACCAAGAATTGAATTCAAAATGGGTCCTGGTTAGAGTGGGACTCATATGCACAAGGTGGTGTATGAGTCCTAGTGGCTCAAAATTGGGGTACAAACTCCAAGACAGGTCTTGTTTGATGTGAAACTTGAAATCAAGTCCCAAGACATAGGTGGGACTCATATGCCCAAGGTGGCATATGATTCCCAAATCACTAGATCTAGGACACATAAACCAAAATATTGAATTATGATTGGTTATTTGATAAGTGTCAGGATTATGCAGGGAAAGATGTAATTAATAAGGCTTGTGGATGCAAAATAGGGCCAATCAAGGCATAAATAAAGCCAATTAATTAATAAATCCTTAGATTAGTGTGAATTAGGATACACTTTACAACACCCAAAATATGGCACAATTAGGTTCATTTTATCATTAATTATTCATTCCCAGATTAAGTGTGAAAAAGGGCTACTTTTTCCTACACTACATCCAATAATTACAGTATATGATTCAAGAGTTCATGGGAGGATGAACTTAGGAATTCAACTTAGATCTAAACCTTTTCAAGGGTTACGAGGAAACTTGGAGGAGTTCCACTTGATTCAGGATTTTTTTCTTCAAAAAGAAAATCTTCTCAACAATGTATACATATTTTTTGCAATCAACAAGTTTTTTTTATGTAAGCCTTAAGTGGGGTTCCTTTGGGAAGGTGATTTTGTGGTTTCAAGAACAATGTAATAAGGGGGATGTTAACGAATGTTAATGTAGATCATATATATTACATTGAGTATAGTCAATGTTTTACATGTGTTCCTTCATATTTTCCAATAGTAGCATTACACAATTCTTTGTACTCAACTTTTGTATATGATAAAGAAATAGTTGGTTGCTTCTTACTCATCCAAGAAACAACACCGGATCCTATGATAAATTCATAAATTATTATTGATTTTTGATCATATTTATCACCTATCAAACTAGTGTCTAGATAACCTCTCAACTCAACATTAAAACATGGTTAGTATATTCAATGCTAAAATCTATGGTACCCTATACATATCGAATGACTCTCTCTTTTTTCTTTCTAATGAGGCTCAAGAGGTTCAATCATGAATTAGCTAATTATATTGAATGAATATCCAATACCAGGCCTTGTAGTGGTAAAGTAGTTCACATTTCCCACCATCCGTCTATACAAACTCCCATTAGCATTTGTAGCATCATTATCATTATAAAACCTAATATTTTGTTCTAATGGAGTAGACATTCCTTTATAATCTTGCATAATACTTTCTCCATAATTCTTCCTTTATTTTCTCCATAATTAACTCATGTCTTTTTATTCTTCCTGATTATTTAAGTAAATAAATTTTATTTATTTATTTGAATACGTCACTAATATCTTTTGTCTTCTTATAATTAAATAAATTCTTTAATTTATTTTATTAATATCTCCTCCAGCTTTTCTAATTTTAAATAATGTCATTTATTTAAAATTACTAATCTTCTATCAATGACCCCACCACTTTTGAATTAAATTAATTTTTAATTCAAAATGCCAACTTAGTCTTTAAAATCAAATAATTTTAAATTATTATTTGATTCTCCAACATCCTCTTTTTCTATGCCAATCTTATCTCTTGTCACATGTAACCCTGTCCATAGATTTGGTTTTCTAAACTCAATCTTCACCATTCATTTTAAATTTACCCTAATGTTTCTATAATGCTAATTGTGGGTTGTCACATTCAATCTTGACCATTGATTCTAGGGCATGTCTCATCTGACAATCTTGCCCATTCACTGAAAATTGACTTTTCTATAAAAAGGCAATTTTAATCTAATTTGCACACCTTATGACCTAGACTTTGGCATCTATTGACTTCATGTTAGCATACTTCAAACATTCTATGCTACTTTCTACATAGCTGAGGCTTACTTCATAGGTGCTTAGTTGCATTGTGAGGTCCTTAAGTGAAATCCTTCAACATTTTCTTAGGACATTGGCATTATCATAGGTTACTCATCATAAATTTGAGGGAAAACAACTTATCTCAGCAAATAAAGAAGGTCTAATGGAGGTCAATCATGGAGGTTGAAGATATTTGGTGAGATTTCTCCTTTTATTTTCATGTTTTACTCCCTTGTGCTTCATTATTTACTTTGGGTTTTTTTTATTATGCTTTAATTTGCTAGCCAAGAATTTTACCCATAGTTACAGATGTAGACCCAAGTATATCTAGTATTATCATCAATAAATAAAAAATAAGAAGCTCCTCCAAATGACTTTGTTTGCATGAGACCACACACATTTGTATGTACTTATTCAAGAATGTTTATTCTCCTTTTATTTGAATTTATTGGAAATTGAATTCTATGTGTAATGACAAAAAATGTACTCTATATTTTTGCATTTGTTTGGGCCCTCCTTGTTAGATTGAGCTTAATATGGCCTTGATTTAGTGTTGTAGTGTGTTTAACACATTCGCATTAGGTCTTGGACCCTTGTAAACTAAATGGACTTAATGGTGCCTTATTTTGGGTGTTGAAAAGTGTTGTTCCACACTTTCACACTAATCTAGGGTTTTATTATTAAATTGGGCTTCTTTATGCTTTAATTGGCCTAATTTTGCATCCACAAGCCTCATTTAATGCATCTTTCTAAGGATAATCCCAACATATTAAACCAACATCCAATCATAATTCATGTCTTTTTCGATTGTATGGCCTAGATTTAGTGACCTCAAACTCATACGCCACCTTGGGCCTATGGGTTCCACCTAAGTTTCATGGCCCTAATTCTAATTTCACATGAATATAAGCCTTTCTTGCAAAATGTATCCTATAGCCTAGCCTAATGGGACTCATATGCCACTTTTATTGTATGAGTCTCATGTGGCCTATAGTTAAATTTAATTCAAATTATTACTTGGATTTTATCCTCCTACATCTAATGTCGACTTGTAGTGTTGTAATTTAGAGAAATTTGGCATAAACAAGTATAAATACAACATTATTTCACTTATTTTCATCCAAGACTTTCATGAGAGCATTCAAGTGTTTATAAGAAAATTCAAGAGCCTTCAAGAGTTAATTATCAAGTGTTTTAGATCATTATTCAAGTATCAAGCATCATGTCAAATTCATCATGCATCATGTTTTTTTTAGCTAACATTTGTGATGTAGGGTTTCATGATTCAAATAAGCTTTCAATTCAAGATCTATCACATTCAAGAAAGAGTCAAGATCTACACCCATTGGAGCCATTTCATACATGTTTGCATCATTATATTGCTAGGGTTTTGTGAGTTGTAACATTACATGTTCATTCATCATTCCTTCATTTCATTTCATTTCATTACAAGATTTGATTACCAAAATAGGGTTTGACCAAGGCAAACCCCTTTCTACTAAAAAAATAATAGTTTTCCCTCTCTTTAGTGTGTGATTTGTGGATCTAGGTTGAAGGAATATTGAAGAGAAATATTGGAAACAAGTTGTCAAGTTGCAAAGTTGTCCAAGTTGTCACCTTGTTTAGAAGATCATTTGAAGACATCTACAGAGCAGAATTCAACATTTCAGATCTAGAAACCAGGTTGACAGGATTGATCAGAGATTGAAGAGAATATTCAAGTCCTGATTTTCCTAAAAGGTCAAACTGGACTGATACACCACTTCTGGCATATGAGTCTTAGTACAGTGAAGTTTACAGATTTCAAGAGTTCTAGACTTTCATTTGCCAAATTTTGCTCTTGCCTAGAAACCCTAATCTAGAGCTAAATCTCCCAGACTAACATATGAGTCCCAAAAATCATTAAATTTAGCATATTAAGCATTTTAGGTCTTCAATCAAGCTCTTATAGGTTTCCAAGTGCACACCTTTGATCTCTCAACTTTCTATTCTGATTTACATGCATTTCTAGGTCATTTAGTGAAGTTTTGTATTGCATTAGGTTTCATACTTGATCTTGCATGTCATTAGTCTTTTCAAGCCCTAGCTTGGTGGTGGACCCCTCTTTAATCATTTATCATACCCTAAAACACCCCTATTGTAGATCTCATTATGTCATTTTATCCCTAAGCTTGAGATCTCTAGGGGTCCCTTTGAATTCTATGTTAGCAAAATAGGAGTGTCTCATCCCCCTTGTGTTTGTTCCATCTTCCAAAAAGGTGGAACCCTATTTCCAACATTACGCTATGTTATTTACCCAATGCATAGCCATCATAACTAATGTATTCATTCTTTAATATTGGAATACCTTGCACCATATCTTTACTTTGTCTAGAGAAATAAGATCTTAAAGATTTCATTGAAGCTCGTTAGTTGATAAAAATGTAGAAGCCATTGCTTGATGACTTTCTACTTTAACATAATTTTTATACAAAACTCCTATTCTAATTCTCTTAACAATCATATTATAGTGATCTTTCATATCCTTTACTTGGAAACCTATCTTCAAGAATTCAATTTTTAAACCTTGATCAATAATGGCTTAAACTGATGTTAATTTTTTCTTAGTTAATGGGACATACATTACATTTGCAAGTTTCTCTACATTTCCATTAGGAAATTGCACACTTATATCACTATGAAATTTATGTCATGAGACCTATCATATCCTAAATAGATCTTACTACCATCATTTTTCTCATGAATTGTTTTAAACCAATGTCTATGAAATGGCATGAATTGATGCCCTAGAATCTATGAACCAATTATTGCAATCATCTATTTTAGAAAAAAGAGCAACATCTAAAATAAGAAACTTTAGATTATGTAGTTTACTAGTTTCTTCATCCTTGCCATACACATAGTTACCTTAATATTTATAATTTTTGGACTCTTTAAACTTCTCTTTCAGACATTCATGTAAGCATAATGTCTAAATTTTCCATGATAGTTGCATTTCAATTTTTCTTTACATTGAAATTTGATTTAGATGATGCTCCATCTTGATACCTTTATCCATCAAATTTTCTTCCTTTATTCTTCACCTATTTTTTCACTTTGGATGGCTTCTTGTCCTTGGCCATCAAAGCTAAATTGGCACTTTCAAGTCTGTTTTCCACATGCTTCTTTCTCTCATTTTCCTGTAGAAGAATACTTGCTAAATTTTTAAAAGAAGATGTATTTTTCATTGCAGCCAAGCTAGTCATGAACACTTGATAATTATTAACAATTCCATTCAAAGTAACAATAACTAAATCATTACGTGAAATTCATTCACCAATGTAAGTTAATTTATCTCTTAATTCCTTAACTTGATAAATAGTCACTAATACTTTCATTTGCTTCAATTTTGATTGAAAGTAATTTTCTCTTTAAAACACAATTTTATTTTTGTTTGTAATATCATATTAGACATTTCAAGGTTGTCCATGTACTAGTAGAGGTAGTGATATCATGAATATGAGAGATGATAGAATCCTTAAGACAATCTTGGCTTTGCATTCTCTTTTCTCCCAATCTTGAACATTTTGAGGTATATTAGGTTTACCCTTACTAATATTTACAATGTTCCAAATGTTGTACCCTTCCATTAGGATCTACATCTTGAACTGTATCCACCTTTAACTTATTTAATTATATTAGATATGATTCAAATAGACATGCCACTTAAAAGAGACCAAAAAAAAAAAAAAAAATTACTTGTACCTTCAATGGGTAAATCTAAAAATGGAAAAATTGTTTAGCCTGGCTCTGCTTAGGAGCCTTGGGAATAGTTACAGTTAGCACCCCTCAATCCCACACTAGTGTTCAACGAGTAGCCTCTTTGTGAGCAACAACAACTGATCAATTGCAATACTTAGACAAAAAGCTCCTCACTCAACTGTTGGCTCTGATACCAAAAGAGAGATAAGAAATAATATGATTAAATACCAAAACAAAGATATGAGACAACATGAATAAACACAAGGAATAGAAAAACTCAATGATCTTATATAGTTCATTAACAACCACTACAAATTTATAGATACACAGTAATTCAACTACTTCCTATAATAAAGCTAACTGGTTTGATAGCCGACTAGGGGAGAGGGGTCCATAATGGACTAGGGTCCAATATTGAGGATAGAAGTAGTTCTCAGTGGTTTTTATAGTTAAGCACCTTAATATCCAATTGTAAAACACTTTTTATCCATTAAGTACACAAACTGACAAATCATGTGATGCCACATCAGCCCACCAATAAAACATGACTTAGTGCACCACTTTTGGTCTCTCTTTTTTTTGGGCCTTTTTGGATACCTCAACAAAAAGCATGCTGATGTGGCATCATATTTGATGATGTGACCCTGAAACGAAATATAGAAGCACGTAAGTTGCCAAATAAACTGTTGTACAAAATTGGGAGTGATTTGAAGTTTCCACATAGGATTTTGAGAAATGCGAAGTTAGGGTGCTCCACTATAGGCTTCTCTCCCCTATAATAGATTGACAACTAACTATGAGATGAAAGAAAACAAACTGGTAATGAGGGACAGATCAAAAAGTTCAGTATAGACTAATATTTAAACTCTTATTACGTTCATCATTTAGTTATTATGTTCATAATTTGGTTATGAATCATTCTAATAGAAACATTGGAAAAAACTATAGACTCCTGCTCATCACTATAGACAGAATCGAATCACTAAGGCACCTCTACACAGAGGAAATTTCCATTCTTATTCATTCAGTGTTCGAGAGTTGCAGCAAGATATCAATCCAGTTAACATCAAGTTGAGGCTCTCCGATCTAACATTGAATATTATAGTGTGAATGGTTGCCAGCAAGAGATTCTCAGTTCTCACTAGATATTTGTTCAAAGGATTTCAAGAAGTGCAACACTTTAAGTAGATGATAAAAAAGTGCCTTGTTAGGTGTATCATTTGATTTCAGCTATTACCTACATTTTCTCAAGTGGATCGATCCATATGGAATAGTATCTTCCATGAAAAATATATACAAGATGAGAAAGGTAATTATGAAGAAATTGCTCCATGATCACGGAGAGAATAGAAAGGTGCATGCTTGAGACATGATTGATGTTCTCATCTCTACAACAAACAACCATGAATATGAAATTCAGTCAAACAATAACAACGATGTGGTGAAAGCCATCACTTTAGTATATTCTTGTACCACTTTCTCTCACATAATTAGAATGTTTGTTAAAATTTCTTTGATCATAATGTGTATTAAATAGTTGGTGCCTTTTAGTCAAGGCATAAATGGTTCAAGTGGAAACTATGTCTCTATGGCCAATACTGAAAGTCTTTAAATAAGCTGTCAAATGCCTTAACTAGTAGCAGATAACTTGTGATCATTACATTGAAAGCTTAAGTGGGAATACACCAACAACTGATGTCTTGATCACAACAAACCAAAAAATGTTGATCAAAATACACAAGAATTTCAAGTTCTTATTTACAAGATTTGTCTTTTCGTTTTACAGACCATGATAAATGCAAGTACCGAAACATCAGGTCAGTGACAATCGAGTGGGCACTTTCAGCTCTGATTCAGCACCCAAGCATTTTAGTCAAAGCCCACCAAGAGCTCAACCCACATGTCGTATGAGACAAATTAATTGAGGAATCAAATATCCACAAGCTAAAATATTTGCAGGAAATTGTGAAAGAAACTCTCAAGCCTCATCCAGTGGCACCTCTTTTGCTTCCTCATAAATATAGTGAGGCCTGTAATATTGGAGGATATCATGTTCCCGTAGGAACACAACTCTTAGTGAACGTGTGGGAAATTCACTAAGACACGACAGTGTGGGACCACCCCACTGAATTCATTCCTAAACGTTTTCTCAACAGCAGCAAAGAGATTGATATGAAAGGGTAGTTCTTTGAATTGATTCTGTTTGGTCCAGGGAGAAGAATATGCCCCGGCATGTCTTTGCATTGATTGTGGTCACCTATACATTGGGGCATCTGCTTTAGAGCTTCTAGTGGTTTGCTCCAGAGGACACTATAATTGACATGACAGAGGGATATGGACTCTCAATTCCCAAATCAAATTCATTGGAGTCTATTATTAAACCTCACCTTCCCCTCCATCTCTACTGATATGCCTGCTTAGTCCATGGAGCAATGAGTTTTAACCCCTTAGCACAATGTGGGTTGTGAATCATTTAATTTACTAGGAAGCTCCTAAGCTGCGAAGTCTTCCCCCGTTATATTGCAAGTCCACTCAAATTTATAACCTTCCCCTCACATTTCATTTTTTTAGATCAATATTAATGTCTCTGAATAGCTCAAAAGTGCATATCTTTTTTGGGTAGGGTTTGTGTTTTTATTGTTCTTTTCGACTTTTTTTTATGTCAATCTATATTATAAGAATAAGAAACTTTCTATTGTTTTGTATTTATTACTATTTTTTACTTGATCTTTTATATGATCTATGTAGTGTTGTAAATTGTCACCTTTCATAATTTCACTTTATGTTTGGCTTCCTAAGTGCTTGAGTCCAATTATACTTATTAATCATTTCTTTTGTTGTTGTCTTTGCCAAATTGAATTAATTTTGGAAAATTAAATTAATTATTTATTTGATGAACACCTAAAATTAACAATAGGTCCATTACAATTGCAATAGCTACTTTTTCTATATCTTAATCAAAAATTAATAGACAAAAGCTTAGTCAATTAGGTTGTGGTCCCATGGGAAGCTTCAAGATCTATTTTGAAGGAGCAAAGGGTCCCATGAAGGAAAAAAATAAATATGCAATATGATTGATTATAATTTTTTCCTGAATAATAAAACCCTTACATTTTAGTTTCAAGGTTTGAGCAAGTGCATTTGAAGTAGGGCTAGAAATTGGCCCACCAACTAAGATTTTTTTCTTACCAACGATTTGAGGCTTTTAAATTCTACCAATTATTATTTCTATTTTATCTTTATTTATTCTTTAATATGCAAAATGATAACATTCATGAGACTACCAACTTTGATAAATTTGAAATTTTAAAATTTTAAGCTTAAATTGCACTACAAAATTCATGGGGTCACACACAAAATATTCCAAAAAAATCTCAACAACACCCATTGAAATTTTTGGAAACCCTGTACATAAGACCCCACCCTTAGATATGATAATTCTTTTTAAACTGTTTTTAGTTATAAAAGTTGTATCTTTATTTTAGAAAACATGAATATTTCTTACATATAACTTTTATTACAAATATAAATACTAATATTTAATTAAACAAATATGATTATAATATAACAGTATTGTTTAACAACTTAAGATTTATTTATACTTATTTATCATCCAATGTAACACTATTTTGATTTTGTTTGTCTATTAATTTTAAAAATTATATTTATATTGTATGATAATTAGTATAAAAATATTGTATACATATAATTTAATTAACATATTAATTGACATAATATATTATACTAATAAAAAGTTAATATGTTACAATTTGCATTTTTACAAACTCAACTTCAGCTACATTACTAGGGATTTGACTATTGAACTCAAAATCAACCAATCAAACTACAAAACTATTTATCAACAAATTATTTTATATTAATATTGAACAATTACTCAAAATCAACCGTAATAATTATAATATTTATTGACCTAATAAAATCAAAATATTAATAATCACTATTCTATGAAGTCATGAATGACATCACATCATTTGTCGCGTATTACATCACTTCAGCAATAATTCAAAAATATTATATAATCAGGCTACGCATAAATATATTGCATACTAATCTTTTCGGAATAGGGGAGAGGGCCCAGTAGTCGTGCACCCTAACTTCGCGCTTCTAATTATCCTACGTCAAAATTTCAAATCACTCTCAATTTTTTACAGCAGCTTACTTGGCAAGTTCTCTGCTTATAACTAAGGTTTCAGGGCCACATCATCAAATATGATGCCACATCAGCATGCGTTTTTGTCAAGGTGTCAAAAAAGGCCCCAAAAAATAGTGAGACCAATTCTCGTACATTACATCATGAGTAGTTGAGCGCTGATGTGGTATCACATGATTGGTTGCTTTTTAGATCAAAAGCATACATTTTGTTTAATTATGGGTAGTCAAATCACAACTATTAGACATTATATAAACGACTATTGAGTATTATATTTACGATTGGGTGCACGACTATTGGACCCCGCACGACTATTGGACCCTCTCCCCTAGTTTATTTTGTATCGGCAAGCGGATAAATGTTGAAAAAACTGAACCACATGGAAAAGTTAAAACGAGCCTATCAAACCTCTCAGCCACAAAAGCTCGTAGCTCGATTGCAACGCGGAATATATCGCTAAGACAAGACTGTGATGTTGTCGTACAACTCAGCCAATCCTTTTAAAAGTGGAGTTTATCGCCATGAAAAAACAAGAGAAAGTATTCCAGAGAATGCCGTGTGAGAAGTAAATTCCTATCGAGTAACCGTCTCTTTCTGTTCTGGCCTCGACAGGAGGGAGGCGGTGAATTATGGCGTTGGAAGCAACTTCCCTTATCGTTCTTGCTGTAGCACTCGCTTCATTTTGGCTAGTCGCAAACTCTCTCAGACGTAGATTTAGTAACACGGCAAAGGCAAAGCCACCGCAGCCTCCATCATGGCCAATAATTGGGCATCTTCCACTGCTAAGTAGAAGCAAACAGCCCATTCACAGAATTCTATTCTCACTTTCAGAGCGCTATGGCCCCATCATACATCTCCAACTTGGCTTCCGCCGAGTTTTGGTTATCTCCTCTTTAGATCTTGCAAAAGAATGCTTTACAACAAATGACAAAGCCTTTGCTTCTCGCCCAGTTATGTCTGCAGGAAAGTATATTGGGTATAACTTCAAAATGTTCAGTTTGGCTCCTTATGGCTCTTACTGGCGAAGCATCAGAAAAGTTTGCAAGCTCCAGCTCTTTACGGCAGACAGAATCGAATCCTTCAGGCACGTCCGCGAAGAGGAAATTTCTGCTCTCATCCGTTCGCTGTTTGAGAGTTGGCAGCGAGGTATCAATCCAGTGAGCATCAAATCGAGGCTCTCAGATCTCACATTTAATATCATTGTGCGAATGGTTGCCAGCAAGAGATTCTCACCAGATCTCTGTTTAGAGGATTTCAAAGAAGCGCAGCAGTTCAAGGAGTTGATAAAAGAAGTTTCCTTGTTAGCTGGAGCATTTGATATTGGCTACTACCTGCCTTTTCTCAAGTGGATCGACCCGCATGGAATAATATTTGCCATGAAAAATCTACATAAGAAGAGAGAGGTGTTTATGAAGAAATTGCTCCAGGATCATCGAGATAAAAAGTGGGTCCATGCTCGAGACTTTATTGATGTTCTCATCTCTGCAACAGACAACCATGAAATCCAGTCTGACAATAACGACGATGTGGTGAAAGCCAACGCCTTAGTATGTTCTTTTATCACCTTCTGTTACATAATGGAATGTTTGTGAAATCTTCTTTATCATAGTTTGTATTAAATAGTTGGTGTCTTGCGGTCAAGGCACAGAGTGTTTAAGTAGAGACTGTCTATAAGGCACTGATTATTGAAAGTCTCTAAATAAACAGTCAAATGCATTAACCAGTAGTGAATGAGTTTTCACTGACCTCTACGTCAGCAGCCGATGCCTTGATCGCAACACACCCAAATATGTTGATCAGAATACATAGGCGTTTTAAGCTCTTATTTACAAGATTTGTCTTTTGGCTTTGCAGACCCTGATAAATGCAGGTACTGATACATCCTCTTTGACCATCGAGTGGGCACTGTCAGCTCTGATGCAGCACCCGAATATTTTGGACAAAGCCTATCAAGAGCTCGACACACATGTCGGACGGGACCGATTGATTGAGGAATCAGATATCCACAAGCTGAAATATTTGCGGGCAATTGTGAAAGAAACTCTCAGGCTTCATCCAGCGTCACCTCTTCTTGTTCCTCATGAATCCATCGAGGCCTGCAATGTTGGAGGATATCATATTCCCGCAGGAACGCAACTTTTAGTGAATGTGTGGGCAATTCACCGGGACGCGGCCGTGTGGAACCGCCCCACGGAATTCATTCCTGAACGTTTTCTCAACAACGGCAAAGAGATCGATGTGAAAGGACGAGACTTTGAATTGATTCCGTTTGGTTCAGGGAGAAGAATGTGCCCCGGCACGCCTTTGGCATTGATTGTGATCAGCTATACATTAGGGCGTCTGCTTCAGAGCTTCGAGTGGTTTACTCCAGAGGGCACTGTAATTGACATGACAGAGAGCATTGGACTCTCAACGCCCAAATCAATTCCATTGGAGGCTATTGTTAAACCTCGCCTTCCCCTCCATCTCTACTGATATGTCTGGTTACCACATGAAGCAAAGTGATTTAACGCCTGACCACATTGTGGGTTCTCAATGATTTAATTTACTAGGAATTGCTCCTTAAGGTGTAGAGTCTTCCCCTGTAATTTTGTAAGTCCTGTCAATTTTATAATTTTATGTTTCCTATCGTACATTGTACAAAAAGCAAAAGTACAATGTTTTCTCGATGATCTTATATGATCTTATATGATCATCGAGGCGGAGCCTCCCAAGTGGAGAAAAATAAAAAAAATATCTTGAATACGACGATTGCATCCTATTTGGGTTTTCAATCATGCAACACTTTTTTAATAGGAACAATATATAAATTAATTTGTGTGTACATATTTTGTATTTAAAATAACATGTTTAAGGGTGAATTTAGTATGTATGAGTTTTTTATCACATGTAAATTTATTATAATTTATGTTACATCATATGAGAGCCAAAGTTTAATAAACATATAGAGAGTTATATTTGTGTTTAGTTTAATAAATAGTATAGTTTATTCAAGCATAAATCATCAAATTACTATTTTCAAGTAGTGTTTATGTTTAGGGTTTCTCTTGTTTTAAAAAATAAGGCACATAAAGTCTTTTAACAAGTCTTTCAAGCTAATCACTTATTTTTTCATTATCAAGTTTTAAAAGTGACAAGTGTATATATATTCTCTTCTTTTGTGAAAACAATTTGACTAGGTAGATATTGGAATGTTCTCTTGTACATAGTGGATTACAACATTATGAGTGGACTTAGATTTAAACTAGAAGTTTTCCTTTCATTAACCTATTAAGGGGATCTAGTCCATAAAATCCACCAAGGATCAAACTAGTCCAATCGTACCTAAAGGGGCGCTGAACTTGGGCAATATATAATCAAGGAACATATCATCATCATTACCAATTGAGCTACAACCCTTCCATATTCTTACTATTTTAAATGGTAAGACATACATGTGAGAAAAACTCTTATATGTCATGTTATGGATATGATTCAAGCATATGTTTACTCAAAATCTGGAAAGTTTAATAAAACTAGATCATTCATATAGGGAGGGACATCTAGTGATAAAATTAAATTGAAAAGAATTACTTTAATGATTTGAGAGTGGTGGGGTATGTACAAACTATAGTAGGTTGATTCCTCAATCATATGGGAAAAATTCAAACATCTAGCCTTATGCAAAAACATACGTGTGGATAATAACATAAGAAATAGACTTGCATTTGAAAACTATAAGATGAGATCTATGATGATCCAAAAGAATCTCTCTATATAACCATCACCATTCATGGTAAATATCTTTTAAAATTTTATAAGTGAACAAGATGAATCCATATAGTGTATTCAAAGATTTTTTTCAAACACAATTACATGACTTCTAGGAACTTTACTTGCACCTCTTTTGCATAAATCTTGGTGGAATTTGATTTTCTATTTTTTTTACCAAGTGAGTTTGTTTTACAGGTTAATGACTATTCTTCGCCTCAATTGATTAATTTTGATGGAATTCTCTTTTGATGTAGATGTTACTTCACTACTAACCATTTGGCTTCAACTTTTTCTCATTTACATAAACATTCTTCTTCAACTTGGTGGAAAAATACTCCTCCTAACTATCTTATAGTGCATCTTAAATATTTGATAGATAATTAAATGGATTTAGAGCCTCTCTCCTCCATTCCTGAAACATCACCCTCTGGGACTAACAAGTCTCTTTTGAAATTTTGGCTAATGTTCTTGAAGCTCAACAATGTATTTTAACTATTTTTATTTTGCCTTCAACTTTATATTGTTATTTGATTTTTCCTAAGATGGTTTCTTTCCAAGCATATGGTAAAGAAGATATGGATGATGAAGATGATAAAATTGTTGGATAAAGTGATATATGTACACAAATGCTAAAGGCACATAGAGTGACTAGTGCACAAGTATTTTTTGACTTATAAACCATGCAAGAAGGATGCTCACAAAGAGATTATATATATATATATATATATATATATATATTTCTATATATTTCTATTTTATGATGACCTTCATTTCAACATTGTAGGGAATGAAACAATTAGACCTACTTATGAAGATAGCCATGAATCCATTCAAAAACAATAAACTCAATTTCATCAAGGAAGTCATGACACATGCACTGAATGAGAAAAATAAATGTATAAATATGTGAAAATACCATGCTTATAGACTCAAATTAAGATGATGAATTTAAGACACTTTGTGTGATTATTCTTGGTGGTGCTATAGATGGTCATATTCGAATGGTCTCTCAACCTAGTGTGGATCTCCTTCATGTTGATGGTTCTCTTCTACATGCCTCCATTAATTATTTTAGGATTATTAGACTAGCTAGCTATAAAAATCAACTAATTATTAATAGGGAGGATATTTATATTGAGAGTACGTCTATTCATGATCATGTGGATGAAGGTGATAATAATGACTTAGACCTAAACAGTCTTGATGAAATGGATGAATATGACATAATTGATTCAAATTTGCTTACCTTTTATGAACAAATTTCACATATTTTATATATTGACTATTGAAGCATTGTTAAGCTTTCAAGATAATCAAGACAAATCTCATACCTTAATACTTGATTTTTAAAGTAGTAATAGATTCAAATAAAGAAACTAGTAGATAATTCATCTAACATATCATTGATATGTTTACATGTTGACTTGATAAGGAAGAGCATGAAGACAATCATAAAAGAAAATAAGAGAAAGAATGATAATTGTATGAGTAATTCATTGAATAAATTGAGTGACATAATGGTTTTTAACCTCTTTCTTTAAGTTTCATGATGATAAGGCGATAAAAATAGAAGATTACAAATCTGACAAATGCCCAATAAACTAGTGCCACATAGCAGTTATTAAAGTAAGAAATCATTAGAGTTTTGAACATCGAGGACATTGAATGCATTTTGTCTAAAAAGTAAGGCGTGGGGCTCACGTTGCAGGATCGATAGTGGCCATTACTTTTCATATATCTAAGCAACTTAAACTAAAGCGAATACACCGAAAGCATATTGTCATATACTTAACATACAAAGGAAGAGCATGAAGACAATCATAAAACAAAATAAGAAAGAGAAGGCTAGTTGTATGGCTAATTCATTGAATAAATTGAGTGATATAATGGTTTTTAACCTCTTTCTCTAAGTTTCGTGATGATAAGGCGATAAAAATAGAAGACTACAAAGCTGACAAATGCCCAATAAACTAGTGCCACATAGCAGTTATTAAAGTAGGAAATCATTACAGAATTTTGAACATCGACGACATTGAATGCATTTTTTCTAGAAAGTAAGGCGTGGGGCTCACGTTGCAGGATCACCGAATGCATATTGTCATATACTTAACAACAAAGGAAACAAGAACGACAAGTTCCATCACTTCCATTACCATTTCTATCTTTGTCGTGAAATATAGTTCTTAAAAGTTAGAACTGTTTAAAATTAAAAATTCTGCTGAAACTAAAGTTTTTTTAGATAAAAATACCAACCGGGTTTTACAAGTCTTGCACTGTGCCATCGAAACATCCAGATTGTACGTATTTACAGTATCTGCAGCCAGTGGAAAAATGTTCCATTTGAAACAAGCGGAAGCACAGCTGAGGTCCAGGGATCGAATCGCTGGAAGAGAAACCGAAATATATAGATAGATAATAAAGGAAAAATTTACAGTTCAATTGAGCAACTATCAGGTATGAAACCACCATTTGCGGCTTTGTATTCTGTAAACGACAGAAATAATCTTAAAATCTTACGCTATTGAGCTTGGGATAAGTTTTATGTATATGATAGTACAACAATTTTATATTTATTTTTATAATACTTATATTATGGTAAAATTAGTATTAAAATATTATATAATTTATATTTTTAAAAATATTTTATAATAATATTTTTTATAATTAAAAATAATATATATTAAAGAAAACTTAAAGATAAAAAATATAAATTTTAAAAATAAAATTATTAAATTATTTTTAAATAA
>VDFB02008990.1:28840-83694 GCA_007258455.2 Sequoia sempervirens | reverse complement strand
CTGATACATCCTCTTTGACCATCGAGTGGGCACTGTCAGCTCTGATGCAGCACCCGAATATTTTGGACAAAGCCCATCAAGAGCTCGACACACATGTCGGACGGGACCGATTGATTGAGGAATCAGATATCCACAAGCTGAAATATTTGCGGGCAATTGTGAAAGAAACTCTCAGGCTTCATCCAGCGTCACCTCTTCTTGTTCCTCATGAATCCATCGAGGCCTGCAATGTTGGAGGATATCATATTCCCGCAGGAACGCAACTTTTAGTGAATGTGTGGGCAATTCACCGGGACGCGGCCGTGTGGAACCGCCCCACGGAATTCATTCCTGAACGTTTTCTCAACAACGGCAAAGAGATCGATGTGAAAGGACGAGACTTTGAATTGATTCCGTTTGGTTCAGGGAGAAGAATGTGCCCCGGCACGCCTTTGGCATTGATTGTGATCAGCTATACATTAGGGCGTCTGCTTCAGAGCTTCGAGTGGTTTACTCCAGAGGGCACTGTAATTGACATGACAGAGAGCATTGGACTCTCAACGCCCAAATCAATTCCATTGGAGGCTATTGTTAAACCTCGCCTTCCCCTCCATCTCTACTGATATGTCTGGTTACCACATGAAGCAAAGTGATTTAACGCCTGACCACATTGTGGGTTCTCAATGATTTAATTTACTAGGAATTGCTCCTTAAGGTGTAGAGTCTTCCCCTGTAATTTTGTAAGTCCTGTCAATTTTATAATTTTATGTTTCCTATCGTACATTGTACAAAAAGCAAAAGTACAATGTTTTCTCGATGATCTTATATGATCTTATATGATCATCGAGGCGGAGCCTCCCAAGTGGAGAAAAATAAAAAAAATATCTTGAATACGACGATTGCATCCTATTTGGGTTTTCAATCATGCAACACTTTTTTAATAGGAACAATATATAAATTAATTTGTGTGTACATATTTTGTATTTAAAATAACATGTTTAAGGGTGAATTTAGTATGTATGAGTTTTTTATCACATGTAAATTTATTATAATTTATGTTACATCATATGAGAGCCAAAGTTTAATAAACATATAGAGAGTTATATTTGTGTTTAGTTTAATAAATAGTATAGTTTATTCAAGCATAAATCATCAAATTACTATTTTCAAGTAGTGTTTATGTTTAGGGTTTCTCTTGTTTTAAAAAATAAGGCACATAAAGTCTTTTAACAAGTCTTTCAAGCTAATCACTTATTTTTTCATTATCAAGTTTTAAAAGTGACAAGTGTATATATATTCTCTTCTTTTGTGAAAACAATTTGACTAGGTAGATATTGGAATGTTCTCTTGTACATAGTGGATTACAACATTATGAGTGGACTTAGATTTAAACTAGAAGTTTTCCTTTCATTAACCTATTAAGGGGATCTAGTCCATAAAATCCACCAAGGATCAAACTAGTCCAATCGTACCTAAAGGGGCGCTGAACTTGGGCAATATATAATCAAGGAACATATCATCATCATTACCAATTGAGCTACAACCCTTCCATATTCTTACTATTTTAAATGGTAAGACATACATGTGAGAAAAACTCTTATATGTCATGTTATGGATATGATTCAAGCATATGTTTACTCAAAATCTGGAAAGTTTAATAAAACTAGATCATTCATATAGGGAGGGACATCTAGTGATAAAATTAAATTGAAAAGAATTACTTTAATGATTTGAGAGTGGTGGGGTATGTACAAACTATAGTAGGTTGATTCCTCAATCATATGGGAAAAATTCAAACATCTAGCCTTATGCAAAAACATACGTGTGGATAATAACATAAGAAATAGACTTGCATTTGAAAACTATAAGATGAGATCTATGATGATCCAAAAGAATCTCTCTATATAACCATCACCATTCATGGTAAATATCTTTTAAAATTTTATAAGTGAACAAGATGAATCCATATAGTGTATTCAAAGATTTTTTTCAAACACAATTACATGACTTCTAGGAACTTTACTTGCACCTCTTTTGCATAAATCTTGGTGGAATTTGATTTTCTATTTTTTTTACCAAGTGAGTTTGTTTTACAGGTTAATGACTATTCTTCGCCTCAATTGATTAATTTTGATGGAATTCTCTTTTGATGTAGATGTTACTTCACTACTAACCATTTGGCTTCAACTTTTTCTCATTTACATAAACATTCTTCTTCAACTTGGTGGAAAAATACTCCTCCTAACTATCTTATAGTGCATCTTAAATATTTGATAGATAATTAAATGGATTTAGAGCCTCTCTCCTCCATTCCTGAAACATCACCCTCTGGGACTAACAAGTCTCTTTTGAAATTTTGGCTAATGTTCTTGAAGCTCAACAATGTATTTTAACTATTTTTATTTTGCCTTCAACTTTATATTGTTATTTGATTTTTCCTAAGATGGTTTCTTTCCAAGCATATGGTAAAGAAGATATGGATGATGAAGATGATAAAATTGTTGGATAAAGTGATATATGTACACAAATGCTAAAGGCACATAGAGTGACTAGTGCACAAGTATTTTTTGACTTATAAACCATGCAAGAAGGATGCTCACAAAGAGATTATATATATATATATATATATATATATATATTTCTATATATTTCTATTTTATGATGACCTTCATTTCAACATTGTAGGGAATGAAACAATTAGACCTACTTATGAAGATAGCCATGAATCCATTCAAAAACAATAAACTCAATTTCATCAAGGAAGTCATGACACATGCACTGAATGAGAAAAATAAATGTATAAATATGTGAAAATACCATGCTTATAGACTCAAATTAAGATGATGAATTTAAGACACTTTGTGTGATTATTCTTGGTGGTGCTATAGATGGTCATATTCGAATGGTCTCTCAACCTAGTGTGGATCTCCTTCATGTTGATGGTTCTCTTCTACATGCCTCCATTAATTATTTTAGGATTATTAGACTAGCTAGCTATAAAAATCAACTAATTATTAATAGGGAGGATATTTATATTGAGAGTACGTCTATTCATGATCATGTGGATGAAGGTGATAATAATGACTTAGACCTAAACAGTCTTGATGAAATGGATGAATATGACATAATTGATTCAAATTTGCTTACCTTTTATGAACAAATTTCACATATTTTATATATTGACTATTGAAGCATTGTTAAGCTTTCAAGATAATCAAGACAAATCTCATACCTTAATACTTGATTTTTAAAGTAGTAATAGATTCAAATAAAGAAACTAGTAGATAATTCATCTAACATATCATTGATATGTTTACATGTTGACTTGATAAGGAAGAGCATGAAGACAATCATAAAAGAAAATAAGAGAAAGAATGATAATTGTATGAGTAATTCATTGAATAAATTGAGTGACATAATGGTTTTTAACCTCTTTCTTTAAGTTTCATGATGATAAGGCGATAAAAATAGAAGATTACAAATCTGACAAATGCCCAATAAACTAGTGCCACATAGCAGTTATTAAAGTAAGAAATCATTAGAGTTTTGAACATCGAGGACATTGAATGCATTTTGTCTAAAAAGTAAGGCGTGGGGCTCACGTTGCAGGATCGATAGTGGCCATTACTTTTCATATATCTAAGCAACTTAAACTAAAGCGAATACACCGAAAGCATATTGTCATATACTTAACATACAAAGGAAGAGCATGAAGACAATCATAAAACAAAATAAGAAAGAGAAGGCTAGTTGTATGGCTAATTCATTGAATAAATTGAGTGATATAATGGTTTTTAACCTCTTTCTCTAAGTTTCGTGATGATAAGGCGATAAAAATAGAAGACTACAAAGCTGACAAATGCCCAATAAACTAGTGCCACATAGCAGTTATTAAAGTAGGAAATCATTACAGAATTTTGAACATCGACGACATTGAATGCATTTTTTCTAGAAAGTAAGGCGTGGGGCTCACGTTGCAGGATCACCGAATGCATATTGTCATATACTTAACAACAAAGGAAACAAGAACGACAAGTTCCATCACTTCCATTACCATTTCTATCTTTGTCGTGAAATATAGTTCTTAAAAGTTAGAACTGTTTAAAATTAAAAATTCTGCTGAAACTAAAGTTTTTTTAGATAAAAATACCAACCGGGTTTTACAAGTCTTGCACTGTGCCATCGAAACATCCAGATTGTACGTATTTACAGTATCTGCAGCCAGTGGAAAAATGTTCCATTTGAAACAAGCGGAAGCACAGCTGAGGTCCAGGGATCGAATCGCTGGAAGAGAAACCGAAATATATAGATAGATAATAAAGGAAAAATTTACAGTTCAATTGAGCAACTATCAGGTATGAAACCACCATTTGCGGCTTTGTATTCTGTAAACGACAGAAATAATCTTAAAATCTTACGCTATTGAGCTTGGGATAAGTTTTATGTATATGATAGTACAACAATTTTATATTTATTTTTATAATACTTATATTATGGTAAAATTAGTATTAAAATATTATATAATTTATATTTTTAAAAATATTTTATAATAATATTTTTTATAATTAAAAATAATATATATTAAAGAAAACTTAAAGATAAAAAATATAAATTTTAAAAATAAAATTATTAAATTATTTTTAAATAAATTAAAGTTAAAATAAAATAATTCTTAAATAATAAATAAGTAAAATAAAATAATTATTAGAAAAGTAAAACAATTTTAAAGTAATTTCTATATATCAAAATTATTTTACAAGGAGCAGATCCTCATGCTGGCTCAGATTCAGGAAACGAAGCGCATCGTCTGGATGGAAGGCGCCATGGGGTGGATGGCCTGGGTTGATAACATCGAAGACATCTTAAGCTAGTGGCTGCTCTGCTTTGTGACAGCATCTCTCTTTGCTGTTCTTTTGTTGTATATATCTTTCTGTACTCTTGTTACTCTGTTTGCTCTTGATGTGAGGCCTTGCCTCTCTTGAGCCGTACTCTTCGAGCTTATTTTTTGATCTCTCTATATATAATATAAAAAAATCATTTTTAATAAATTATAAATAAAATGACTAATTATTCATATATGTATTATAAATATATTTGTCCATATAATAGAAACATATATGATCTTAAGCTACATTATATTAAACTATACAAATGTTCTATATAATGGTTTGTCTTCATAGTAAAATAATAAAATTATTAATTGTCTAGTTGATAGATGAGTCATGATAGTTATTCGGAGGTCAACTAAGAAACAATTTAAGATCAAAAAATTCTTGTAAGTTGAATGTATCATGATTTAACTTGGTTGATAAATAGTATAGTTGTTAGGGTTGAACTTACTAATTCATACTAAGCACAATTGCGACTACCATATAGTTGAAACATGATTTTGTTTCTTATTAAACAAGCTAGGAAAAGGCTCCTAGTCCCTTGCACAAGAAAATTGACTTTTAAATTGGATCCCAACCCATTGGAAATGTACCAACTAAACTCAACTGGTCCTTAGGTACAAGAACAATAAAACTTCACAAAACTAACAACAAAGCAAAACATAAAAGATGAAGACTTTCTACAATGTTGTTGGTGATCAACAACTGACAAACAACACAACTAAATAATAATATTGATAAGCAAACATTTTTTTGTAAAGAGTCTTTGTAAATTGATTGGTTGATTTTGAATTTGATAGCGAAATAAATAAACAAAAATAATTCATGAATAATTCTAAAATAAACCAAAATGAATTAAAAATAAATAAAGTAATTATAAAATCATTAACAAGGAAAAAATCTAACAAGTGTTTATAATAAATAACAAGATAAATTACACTTTGACAAATATTTAAAAAGTACATTATTAAAATAAATAGAATAAAATAACTTAAAAAAAGTAACTCTTCAAAATAATTTTAATATATAATTTAAAAAATAAAAATTAAATGACTTTTTGTGCATATCCTGCAGCCTTTCCATTCAATCTGCCTATGTTTCCACATTTTGCATGCCTGTTTACTAAAGCATTTCCAAATATAGTATCTACAAAAACGAACCCTCCAGTAAAGCGGTTAATGAAGAGGGATTTGCAGCATATAGAAACTTAAAAAGAGAGCTGTACTCCAATTAAAATAAAAATATTACTAATTACTGTTCTATGAGATCATGGATGACGTATTCGCATTTACCACATTTAAAAATAAAATTTCTCGAATTACTATTCTATGAGGTCATAGATGACATATTCTCTTCTTTGTCGTACATTATATCTTTGTAAAATGTCACCGCTTCAGTAATAAGACGCATAGATAGTTAAATCGAGCCTACTGTCAACGACAAAAATGTGGTACCTCAATTACAACACGGCAAAGGAAACTGTAATGGTGAATGTCGTCATCCAAAATATCTTATCTAATCAGTCTTGGTTGTAGTTTTAGATAAGATCACTAACCTAACCTGCCATTCCTCTCGATAAAAACAAAAACGAACAGATCAAGCGCTTTATTAAGCGTTAAAGCGTGCCTTGGCCGAAGTTGGGCGTTATGGCGTTGGAAGCAACTTCCGTTATCGTTCTTTCTGTAGCACTGGCTTCACTTTGGCTAATTGCCAACTCCGTCAAACGTAGATATAATAACAAGGCAAAGGGAAAACCACCGCAGCCTCCATCGTGGCCAATACTTGGCCATCTTCCTCTCCTAAGTAGAAGCAAACAGCCCATTCACAGACTTCTATCCTCTCTTTCTGAGCGCTATGGGCCCATCATCAATCTCCAACTTGGCTTTCGCCCAGTTTTGGTCATCGCCTCTTCAGAACTCGCAAAAGAATGATTTACAACAAATGACAAAGCCTTCGCTTCGCGCCCACTTCTGTCTGCAGGAGTCCATATTGGGTATAACTTCAAAATATTAGGCTTCGCTCCTTATGGCTCCTACTGGCGAAACATGAGAAAATTTTGAAGGCTCCAGCTCTTTACTGCAGACAGAATTGAATCCTTCAGGCACGTCTGGACAGAGGAAATTTCTGCTCTCATCCGATCGCTGTTCGAGAGTTGGCAGCGAGAGATCAATCCAGTGAGCGTCAAATCGAGGCTCTCAGATCTCACATTTAATATCATAGTGCGAATAGTTGCCAGCAAGAGATTTTCACCAGATCTCTGTGCGGAGGATTTCAAAGAAGCGCAGCAGTTCAAGGAGTTGATAGAAGAAACTTTCTTACTAGCCGGATCATTTGATATCGGCTACTACCTGTCTTTTCTCAAGCGGATCGATCCGCATGGAATAGTGTTTGCCATGAAGAATCTACACAAGAAGAGAGACGTGTTTATGAAGAAATTGCTCCACGATCACCGAGAGAAGAGAGGGGTGCATGCTCTCATCCGATCTCTGTTCGAGAGTTGGCAGCGAGAGATCAATCCAGTGAGCATCAAATCGAGGCTCTGAGATCTCACATTTAATATCATAGTGCGAAATTGCGAATAGTTGCCAGCAAGAGATTCTCACTAGATCTCTGTGCGGAGGATTTCAAAGAAGCGCAGCAGTTCAAGGAGTTGATAGAAGAAACTTTCTTACTAGCTAGATCATTTGATGTCGGCTACTACCCGCCTTTTCTCAAGTGGATCGATCCGCATGGAATAGTGTTTTCTATGAGGAATCTACACAAGAAGAGAGACGTGTTTATGAAGAAATTGCTCCACGATCACCGAGAGAAGAAAGGGGTGCATGCTCGAGACTTGATAGATGTTCTCATCTCTGCAGCAGACAACCATGAAATTCACTCTGACAATAGCGATGATGTGGTTAAAGCCATAGCCTTTGTATGTTCTTGTATCACTTTTTCGACACATAATTTGGAATGTTTTGCAAGATCTTCTTATCATAGTTTGTATTGAATAGTAGTTGTCTTGTGGTCAGGGTTTATTGGAAGTCTCTAAACAAACAGTCAAATGATTTAACCCGTAGCAGATGAGTTGTGGTCATGGCACTGGCTGTTAGAGTGGAAACCTCATCTCTACCCCAACATCCGGTGCCTCGAACACAACACACCCAAAAGAGTTGATCACAATACGCAAGCTTTTTAAGCTCCTACTCACAAGATTTGTCTTTGGGTTTTGCAGAGCATGATAAATGCAGGTACTGAAACATCAACTTCGACCATCGAGTGGCCGCTGTCAGCTTTGATGAAGCATCCGAACATTTGGGCGAAGCCCATAAAGAACTCGAACACATGGCGGACAGGATCGATTAATGGAGGAATCAGATATCCACAAGCTGAAATATTTGCAGGCAATTGTTAAAGAAACTCTCAGGCTTTTTCCAGTGGCACCTCTTTTGCTCCCCCACGAATCTAGGGAGGCCTGCACTGTAGGGGGATATAGTGTTCCCGCAGGAACTCAAGTCTTGGTGAATGTTTGGGCAATTCAACAGGACGCGGCCGTGTGGGAGTGTAGAATCTAAAACAGAGCCTTATTCCTGATCAGAAGGTTATAAAAGATAACAGCAGAAAAAGAAAGCAGAACAATTAACAAAGCATACGAATCATGCACAGTTCTGTATTTTGCAGGCTTAAAAATTGATTCTCTTTATTCATGCGTATATATAAAGAACAAGGCTATTACATCAATTGCTAAACCTAAACTAAGCATGGAGATTGCATGCGTTATTATCTATGATGAAAGACAATCACTCTGCAGTGAAAGTCAAGTTTCTTAACTGTTATCAAAACTGAAAACTAACGCATGGAGCTAAAGCTGATCATGCATACTATTCTAGTAAATCAAACTATCACTAACTAGCTGTCTAAACATGCAAACTAATCTGCAAGATATTGCATGACGAATGATCCAGTAAAACTGGAAGATCAACATCACTTAACAACATACTCCCGCTTGATGCTGAGAGGGCTCACGATCTGATTTCTGAGTGTCAAAAACTGATCCTTTGTAACTGCCTTGGTGAAGATATCTGCTAATTGTTCTTTTGTGTTGATGTACTTTAGTTCTACTGCCTTCTTCTGCACCAAATCTCGAATAAAATGATGTTTTAAATCAAAATGCTTTGTCCTGCTGTGATGGATTGGATTTTTGGCCAATTTGATGGCACTAATGTTATCACAAAAAATCACTGTAGGCTGATCCTGTATCTCTCCAATTTCTTCAAGAAGTTTTCTAAGCCATAATGCGTGTGTACCTGCTGAGGTGATTGCAACATACTCTACTTTTGTAGAAGAAAGGGCAACAATACTTTGCTTCTTCGAGCTCCAAGTAAACAAACCCGAACCAAAAGAAAAGCAATTACCAGATGTAGACTTTCAGTCATCCAAACTACCTCCCCAATCAAAATCACTGAAACCAACAAGATTGAACCTTTTAGAAGTGTAGTAATGAATACAAAAATCTAGAGTGCCTCTTATATACCTCAAAATTCTCTTGGCTGCCTTCATATGTATTTCAAATGGCTCTGTCATATGCCTTGAAACAAGTGAAACTAAATAAGCAATATCAGGTCTCAGTGTGAGTTAGAAACATCAAACTTCCAACAATACTCCTATAAGTTGTCTCATCAACTATTTTGGTACCATCATCTTTACATAACACAACTCCATGAGCAACTGGAGTGGAGCAAGGTTTACAATCAACCATATCAAATTTCTTCAACATATCATTGGCATACTTTGTTTGACAAATGAAAATTTCATTCTCACTTTGACAAACCTCCATTCCTAAAAAATATTTCATGAGACCTAAATCTTTCATCTCAAATTCATTCATCATAGCAGTTTTGAATTCATCCTTCATCTTATAACTACTACCCATATACAACAAATCATCAACGTACAGACTTACAATAAGAATATCATTACCTTCGTGTTTGTAGTAAATGGTAGGCTCACTCTTACTTCTTTGAAATCCATTCTTCTGAAAATATCCATCAATCCTAGCATGCCATGCTCGTGGTGCTTGCTTGAGGCCATATAAAGCCTTCTTCAACTTGTAGACTTGATGTTCTTTTCCTCATACTTCAAAACCTTGTGGCCGTTCCACATACACTTCTTCTTCTAAGTACCCATTTAGGAAGACACTTTTCACATCCATATGATGAATGATCCATTTCTTTTGAGCTACTAATGAAATCAACACTCTGATGGTCTCTTGTCTTGCAACTAGTGCAAATGTCTCTTCATAATCAATGCCATACTTCTGTGTGAAGCCTTTAGCAACTAATCTTGCCTTATGCCTTTCAACACTTCCATCACTATTATGCTTAGTCTTGTAGATCCATTTGGTGCCAATCTTCTTCTTATCACATGGAAGCTCTGTAAGCTCCCAAGTATCATTCCTAAGAATGGAATCCATCTCTTCTTTCATTGCTTGCATCCAAATCTCATTAGTACATGCTTCTTCAAAAGATGATGGTTCAAAATCAACATTGGCAAATAAAGCAAAATTAACTGTCTCACCTATTGGATTTTCTTCATGTGCTTGATTTGCACTCCTTTGATAAATATCACTCAAACTTCTTACCTTCCTTTTGGAACTTGGATTTGAAGCTGGACTTGCAATTGGAATTGAACTTGGAATTGAAGAATTAGATGAGGGGCTATCTGGTGGATTTATAGCACTAGAAACATTAGTGGGCTGCTCATGATCAATATCATCATTCAAAATAGACTTTGACTTCTCCATATGGCCTTTTTTATGACCATAAACTCCCCCTTCATAAAAAATCACATCTCTTGAAACAATAAGCTTATTAGTGAGAGGATTATGTAACCTGTAAGCTTTGCTTTCCTCACTATTCCCAACAAAAATACTTGACTCACTTTTTGCATCTAACTTTTGTCTACTCTGATCAGGTACATGGACATAAGCCAAACAACCAAAAACTCTGAAATGATTAACATTAGGCCTTTTCTCATACCATACTTCATAAGGAGTCATCTTCTGGAGTGCACTGGTGGGACTTCGATTAAGAATGTACACTGCTGTAGCAACTGCATCTCCCCAATAAGAGTTACTCAATCCCTTGGTTTGCAACATGCTCCTTGCCATTTCTACCACAGTGCGGTTTTTTCTTTCAGCTACCCCATTCTGTTGAGGTGTGTATGCAGTGGTGAGTCGCCTTCTGATGCCATTCATATCACAATAATCTTTAAAGGCTCTTCAACAAAATTCACCTCCATGATCAGTCCTTAAACACTTGATTTTGCACCCTTTCTCATTTTCCACAAGTGCTTTAAACCTCTTGAATGTATCAAGGGCTTCATCCTTAGCCTTCAAAAAATACACCCACATTTTCGTGAGTAATCATCAATAAAAGTGATAAAATATGATGACTTACCCAAACTCTTTGATTGCATAGGACCACAAATATTAGAATGAACAAGTTGAAGGGGGTGATGGGCCCTCCATGCATTGCCTTTTGAAAACTTTTCCCTTGCATGCTTTCCTTTAGCACATCCTTCACAAACCTCCTTGTGCTCTTCAACCTTGGGCAAACCAAAAACTAGTGCTTGTGATGTCAAAAGCTTTAAACTATGAAAATTTAAATGGCCATACTTGAGATGCCACAACCAACTTGTATCCTCATATGCCATATTGGCAAGGTTGCTGTTATGTTCGCCAAATCTCAATGGGAACATCCTATTTTTTGTCATAGGCACAATAGTGACCACTCTATTTCCCTGATTCTTATCATAGAATTGTACATTTCTTATTTTCAAAAACAACTCTATAGTTCTTCTCACACAATTGTCCAACACTTAACAAATTATGTTTTAACTCAGGAGTGTAATAAATGTCTTTAACACTCTTCATACCTTCTTTTGTGTGGTCCTCCATAGCTCCTTTTGCAGCAACTTCCAATGATTTATCATCACCAAGCTGAATCTTTGACTGAAAACTTTCATCCTTTGTTGAAAACAACTTTCCATTTCCTGACATATGGTTAGAGCATCCAGAATCTAGGTACCAAACATCTTTACTAGTATTTTCACCTTTAGCATAAGATAAAAATAAATTATCCAGAGGATTTTCATGGCTTTCTTGAGCATAATTAACACTATTACCTTCTTTTAATCTGCATTATCTTTCAAAGTGGTCATACCTATTGCAATGGTAACATTGAACATTCTTTTTATCAAATCTTCCTCTACCTCTACCTCTTGAACCACCTCTTCCTCTTGAACCACCTCTACCTCTACCTCTTGAATTATTCTGATTTTGACCTTTACTTTGTTCTTGATTGCTTTTGCTACTACTACTGCCATCTTCATTCTTTGTGATATATACTTTGGAGGAAAAGGCTTTCTCAACACTTTCTCCAAAATATTCTTTTAGTCTTTCTTCATGTGACATCAAAGATCCAACGAGGTGATCGAATTGAAGGGTTGTCAAATCCTTGCTTTCTTCCATGATTATGGCGTCATGATTCCATCTTGGTGTGAGAGACTTCAACACCTTTTTTATCACAACTTCATTGTTCACAATTTCTCCAAGTGTAGCCATCTTATTGACCACATCTTTTACTTTGACACAAAATTCACTTACACTTTATGCTTCTTGCATCTTTAAATTCTCAAATTCTTTCTTCAATGTCTGTAGCTTGACAACTTGGACTTGGTCACTACCTTGATAAGCTTCTTTTAGAGTCTTCCAGGCATCCTCAGCTGTCTTTGCACCTGCAATTCTTGGAAATAGACTCTTATCTAGAGCTATTTGAATATGAAACAATGCTTGATAATTCTTCTTCTTAGCCTCCTTCCTAGCTGTTCTTTCATTGGCTGTGAGGGTATTCCAATCAACTGGCTCTTGGTAACCTAATTCAATAATCTCCCACAAATTTTTTCCTATCAAAAAATTCATCATTTTTATGCACCAATAATCATACTCATTTCCATCAAATTCTGGAATGGGCAAACTGTTAGAATTTGACATAATAATCTTTGGTGAAATTCCAACGACTAGATCTTAAACCCAAAAGAAATACCTACTCTGATACCAAATGTAGAATCTAAAACAGAGCCTTATTCTTGATCAGAAGGTTATAAAAGATAATAGTAGAAAAAGAAAGCAGAACAATTAACAAAGAATACAAATCATGCATAGTTCTGTATTTTGCAGGTTTAAAAATTGATTCTCTTTATTCATGCATATATATAAAAGAACAAGGCTATTACATCAATTGCTAAACCTAAACTAAGCATGGAGATTGCATGCGTTATTATCTATGATGAAAGACAATCACTCTGCAGTGAAAGTCAAGTTTCTTAACTGTTATCAAAACTGAAAACTAATGCATGGAGCTAAAGCTGATCATGCATACTATTCTAGTAAATCAAACTATCACTAACTAGCTGTCTAAACATGCAAACTAATCTGCAAGATATTGCATGGCGAATGATCCAGTAAAACTGGAAGATCAACATCACTTAACAACAGGGAGCGCCCCGCGAAATTTGATCCGGAACGTTTTCTCAACATGGGCAAAGAGATTGATGTGAAAGGGTAGGACTTTGAATTGATTATGTTTGGTTCAGGGAGAAGAATGTTC
This sequence comes from Sequoia sempervirens, assembly GCA_007258455.2. NCBI lineage: Eukaryota > Viridiplantae > Streptophyta > Pinopsida > Cupressales > Cupressaceae > Sequoia > Sequoia sempervirens. The sequence continues at coordinate 70,175 of VDFB02008990.1, read as the reverse complement.
CTCGGCATGTCTTTGGCATTGATTGTGGTCGCCCATACATTAGGTCGTCTACTTCAGAGCTTCGAGTGGTTTGCTCCAAAGGGCACTGTAATTGACATGAAAGAAGGGCTTGGACTGACAATGCCCAAATCAATTCCATTGGAGGCCATCATTAAACCTCGCCTTCCCCTCCATCTCTACTCATACCATCTGCTTACTACATGGAGCAAAGAGCCTGAACCTCTAACCACCTTGTGGATCCAAAATCATTTAATTTAGTATGAATTACTCCTAAGGTGCAAGGTCTTCCCCTCTTATATTGTAACTCCTTTCATATTTATAATCTCCCACTTTTACTTTTGTACATAAATGTTAATGTTCTTCATATTTCTCAGGAATTTATGACTGGCTAAATTTCAGGGTCATGTGAAGAGCTCAGAAGTAGAATGTTTTCGGCATTTATCTTCTATAAGGTGAAGCCTTTCAAATGAATAAACATCAAAAAATCTTAAAGGAAGATGATTGCAATAGGTTTTTTAAATGGATGGCTATAATTTTCTCTATATTTGATTTTGTTGATAGGAACATTAAGTTATGTCTTTTGAGATGGTAGTTTTCTTTTCTAATTACCTTTTTGTGATAGATGTGACTGTAAATGCTTGGGTTTATGATCTGGGTTTTTGGCTTTTGAATTCTCTTTTTTTCAGTTCAATTGCTTAATTCAGTACATTATCATTTGTTTTAATACAAAAGATTAATTATATAAAACAAAAGTATTTAAAATGGTTGGTCTGTATTAAATTTGGTTTTTAAATTTTGTCAATATTTTTTTAAATATATAAAGAATAAAATAAGACAAAATCAAATATAGCAATAGAAAATCATTAACACAGTTTCTAACACACATTTCAAATCTTGATAGTAGTTAATTATTAATCTTTTTATATAGCCCACTCTATCAAGACTAAGCTCCTCCTATTGACTACATCCATCAAAGTTTCCAACCATTCACAAGCTTTCAAGTAGAGATGATTGAGCTCCCCACACCCTTTAACGGTAATCATTTGCAAACAACTTGCAAACAAAAAAATGAGTTATTACTCAAGCTCTAGACAATTCCAAATAGTTACTAATTAAAGCTTTTGTAAATCACATGTCCTTGGTACTATTTTCAAACTTTTACAATCATTCAACTAGAAATAGTCCTATGTGATTGACTCATCAAGTGTTATACTCTTCAAACAACTCGGACCCACTAGACACAATTCAAGTTGTGGGTCTTCTTTCCTATCAGTAATGAAATATATCACATAGTTCTTCCATCTATCATGGATCTTCTTATTGCTTTGATACCAAACTAATGTAATGGGTTTGTTCCTCGGTTTCAAAAGTGAAACATTCACAATATTCACAAATCTATGATATAACAAATAGACAAATATGAGGAACACCTTCTTAGTTACACCATGTAAGTCTTGAGATTAATTTTCTCCATCTGGATTGACTTGGCCATTAGTCAATTCAAACACAATCTATGTCCTTGAGAGGTTATAAGGGGTGCTCACCCTATCAAAGAGCTAAGCTTTGAATCACTAGACTAACTCATCGACCTCTCTCGATAAAAAATATACATTCTTTGTTACACCATTTCAAAAAATACATAAAAATAACATACATTTATAGATAAGAATTTTACATGGGTCCCCTCTCCCTCTACTTGAAAATACTAAATTAGTCCCCAATCTATCCTTCATAATATATTGCACCAATAATTACATATCTTCCATTTAAAATCCTTTCCTCACTCACAAGGCACCATGTCCTAACTTATTTCTAACTCTCCATTTTTAACACACATATAACCATTGTTCCCTCAAAAGGCTAAGCTATTACAAACCACTTCTAAATTTAGAAAATATAGTTTTTCTACATAAGGAATCAATTTTCCTCATCATGACTTGCATTATCCTATCTAATTTATATTTAGTTGAAAGAGGTTTTCTTAAGGAAACCCTTTGAACCTCATAGCCAGCTACATGATCTTCCTCTCTTGCCATTAACTGTAATAAACAAACAAACATTAGCATTATGAATAATATTGTCAAATTTGCAAGAGTGAAGCCTTCAACATTTGCCTACATTTTACCTCCCTATGCTTGGATAGAAGCTTTGTAACATAGTATATACAACCATTGAAAGGAAGAGAATGGGGTAATTGTTAGATGTTATTGCAATTATCCTCTACATGTAGCCCCATGATTGGTGCACTAGTAATGCATGCCACACAAAATTGGCAATGCATGTCATAGCTTGCAATGTATGCTATAGGATAGATTGAACATTAGAAAAGGCTAGATTTAAGATTTTTAGAAAATATTTCAAGCTTTGCAAAAGTATTTTAATTTATTTTAATTTTTACCCAGCCTAATCTATGATATTGAAAGATTTTCCTTTCATTTTATAAATTTATAAAATCATCTAACTAGATTATATGAACAAATAAAAAATGAAATAACCAGTGAACACAGAAAAATTAACAAGCACAAAGATCATGAATTTGCACAAAATTGACTTGATTTGCATTAACCAGTAACAAGTATAAATAATAGAGGTTGCATACCCAACTCTCCATGAAATAGGGATAGGTGGCAATATTCAAAGCAAGAGAATACCATAACTACCTTAGGAAAGAGGTGATGTGTCAAGTCAAGTGACACCTATTACAAACAACTCACCAAGATGGCAATGTCAATTGGCATGTGCTATAAAGTCGCCTAACTATGATTGAGTTAGTGTTTACTCATAGAGTTATACACCAACACCTCCTTTAAGCATAGCTTAGGTGAGTTTATTAAAATATGAGTCTTGGTTGTGCACCATTTTAGGTACTCATTTACAAAGAAAAAATTCAAATAAAGGGGAGAAAGATAGAATTTACCCAATGGGAAAAAAATTATCCTCCAAAAAGAGAGTAAAAACAAATATTTTACAAAACAAGAGAAGTAATACAATAGATCTTGCAATCACTCAGAGAGAATGTCCTTTTGACTTCTCTTTTTCCTTTCTAGTGTCTATCGATGATGAAGATCTCTAATGTTGTGCCCTTAGCACACACGCCCCATTAGGAACGGGGGCCCTCTTTTCTTTCGCCTCGTCGGGTCTTTTGGGGCTGCCTCGTTTTGTGTGCCCCTCCTTTTTGATGTTTCGCATGGTCAATGTTGCTCCAAGGTTTCATCATAAATCGACCATGCCTCCGCATTTGATCTTTTGCTGCCCTCCGCGGCCTCGCGGGTTCCCTCTGGCTTTTTGGCTCTAGAACGGCCCTGGGCCCCTCCGAGCCCGGGTGTCCGGGGTTCCCTTATCGAGCTTCCCCTTTGCATTTTCCGTCCTTCGCGGCGTTCTCCGGGTGTCCGTCCACTCCTCGGGGCCTGCCCTGCCGTCCTCTGTTCAAACTCGTCGCGGGTGTTCGGGGCGGGGCCTGCCCCTTCAGGCTCCGGGCCCCGGAAGTCTTCCGGACTTCCATCTCGGGCTCGTCGTCTGCGACGGCTACCCTCCGACGGCCGCCCACCCCTCGGGCCCTGAGATGCTCCTCGTCGTCGCCGCTAAGCAACGCGAGATTCCTTTGGCGGCGAGTTCCTTCCTGCCTCCCGCCATCCTGGCCCCGAGCCTATCTCCGCCGTGGCCCTTCAAAGTTGTTGAAAATCAAACGGTGGCCATCGCTCCTTGTCTTTCTAGCTGCCAGGTCCCAGAGTCTCTGTCGCTGCCGCCGACTGAATTCAAATTTCACCAACTTTTGGCGCCCGTACCAGCAATTAATGAGCGTATTAATGGTAGTTGGGGTATAAAATGTCCAACCTGCCAATGTCATTTTCATTATCCAAATTGCAGCGAGTTGGAACATCGATCATCTGGAGCCCACCGCGATCAGCAACGTCGCAATCCTCGACGCCCACATATTTCGTCGACCCCGGTGGATCCCACGCCTCCATGCTTAGTGTATTCGAGGTAGGCCATCCCCGTTTGCCCTCCCGTCTTTTTCGTCATTTTGGAAGATTTAAAATAAATTGAATAATAGTTAAGGTGGCATCAAGTGAAAGAACGGTAAATTGCGCCCATAACCCATGTCGTGAAATTTGCCAAACCTATCGGAGTTTCCCCTGCCGCCGATTCGGAACCTTTCGGTTGCTCGGCTGTTCTTCGCGCAGGGCAATCTGCCACCCCAGGTCCGAACCCTATCTTCGTCGTCAAATTCAAACTCTAAACTCTCGTCGACGGAAATCCTCATCCCTGGGCCCGGTCCATCGGGTTTCCCTTCCCGGATTTCCCTTGGCACTTCGCCGTGCCTCATCTGCAAACATGCCACTACCTTCCAGCTTCCGGGCTCCGGAATGTATTTTGCCATCTTAACTTAAACTTGTGCATGTGTGCTTTTACCGCCTCGGGGTTCGGTCCCCGGGGTTCCGTCTTCGGGTTTCCACCCTGCTTTTGCCGGTAGTCTATGTCGATGTGGAATTCTTTTGTCATTCTCATTGGACCCCGGGTGTTGGACCTCTGTGTCTAAATCACCACCGTTTCCAATGGCGAAATCTTATGGTGAGGTCCCCGCCGCCACCCGACCCCCGGGCGCCGCCTCCAGGACTTTCGTCTTCGGAAGTCCGACGCTCTCTTGCCGACGATGCTCCTGCCCCGCCGTTGTCGATCGACGCCCCGACTGCCGGTCCCCGCTGCTCCAAATAGCGCAGAACCAAGCAATGCATATCACCCGCCTTTTGGCTCTCCAAGCTCCGAATGGCCGTCCACCATAGACTATCGCCATATCCATTCTCAGCCATCTACCTTCCAGATCCCGGTGTCCGAGCTTCCGTTGTCAAAAGTCTGCCGCTCGATCACTGCTGCTAAACAAAAATACCCCACCCAAAATCCTGCCCTCTGGGCTCCGGCCTGCTGAGTGCCGTTAGGTTCTGTAACTCAAAATCACCTGCCAGACTCCTCCCGGACTTCTGTCCGACATTTGACTCCCAAAATGGAAAAGTCCGAGCACCTTCCCAACCCAACCAGGCTGAGCCTCCGTAGAAAATTAACCCAATGATAGTCGTCCTTTCGCCTCCTGGGCCCTGAGCCCCGAGGTTCCGCCTCCGGGTTTCCGTCTGCTGTTCTACGAACCCCCTTTCGACTTCCCGCCAGCCGGGCCCCGAGCGTCTCCTCGCCGCCGCTGTCCAAAATTGCTGAAAATCTTATAGTGGCTAGTGCGTCGCGTCTTCCCAGCCGTCGGGCCCCGCCACGCCGGAAGCCTCCAGGCCTGAACCATAACCTCATGCTGGCCGTCCTTTGGCCTCACAGACCCTGACCCGCGGACTTCCTCGGCTGGATTTTCGCCTGCTGTCTGCCATTGCCAATGGCCGCCTCTTATTTGCTTTTCGGCTTTAAACCTCCTGTACCGCCTAAATCAATCCAAACAAACTCAAACCTGGAATCCAACTTCGACCCACATCCTAAATTGTGCTCTTCTCCATCATAAGCCTTTTGAAACATGAAAATTTGGCCAAGAAGGGTCTCTGAGAGCTTTCCATTGCATTTTCCCTTCCAGGCAGCATTCATGCCAGGGAAGTCTGGCCCTCCGGACCCAGATTGTCCAAATGCCCTAAAACGAATATCGATACCATCTAAGGATAAAATTTATGATATATTTGAATGGTTATTTAGCTGTTATCATTGAAATATGGACTAACATGAATGCTTTTGATGTTTTGTTGCACTAACTTTGCCCTTGTTACAGAATATATGGAATCGGCTGCAGGAACTTCAGGGGCCTCCGCCGAAAAGGAAAAGGGCAAGAAATTAGGGAGGACCGCTCAGGGAAAAGAAGATAAAGATCAGATGAAGTTTCAGTTTTAACGTGAGCCACTCTAGTCAAAGGTTTCAACAGACTGGAAGGAGATTTCAGATACAAACATTGGTCAGGTGGACATAGACGAATTCACTCAAAGGGTCAAGGTCAACCCTACAATAAAGAATGTCAGACTAATACGACAGAGTGGAATCGCCAAGGCTGTCGGTTTCCCTCATTCTCTTATTGCACCCGAACTAGTGATGGCTTACCGAGAAGCCTATCAAGCAGACACTAGAACAATTATGGACAAAGAGGGGAACATCCTTGCCGACATGTCACCAGAGGGAATCACGAAAATATTTCACATTCCCACGTTTCCACATATGGAGGTCCCCTCATTAGAACAATGCCAAGTGGCGTGGGATGCTAGTTCGTCAGAATACAAGAAGTCTATCAACCTATACTAGCTTAATGAGAAACGGGGCAGTGCTGCGAAGGTTCCCCAAGAGCTGTTCTGTAGCGATTTCCATGAAGACTACCACGACCTGGTAACTATGTTGAGCAGGGTCATGGGTCTCCCAGCAGCTGACTACTTCCATGAATGGATGGCCTATTACATTGAGTAGATCCTGCGAGGGAATGAGGACGTTAACACCAAGGTCTCATTCGACTGGGGAGGCATTATTAGCAACTGCTTCTATGAGCAGTTTATCAACGTCAAGAAGAGTTCTAAGTTTTACATGTACTCCTACCTGGTATACTCCCTAGCAGGTCAAAGACAATACAACGGGTTATTTGTAGTACCCGATCAGGGGCATAAGAGAGGGCTCAAGCCATTCGACAAATACCCTCAACTCCAATACCACAACTTTAAGGAGTACTACCGGGTCAATGACACCTTCACTGGCCATATCATCAGATTGATCGCCGGAGACTTCAAGAGGAGAGTCTCCCATAGTGCTAGAGCACTCTTAAAAGAATATGCTTTCCTATTCATTCAATTCCCCAAGTTTACCTACATCCGGGCTCAGGGTTTCACGGAACGGCCAAACAGATTGCCGCGGTACCCAAATGACAAGATCATCCTCCTGGAGCTTTCCCGGCAGCTCCAACACATTCAGGCCATCTTCAGCAACAAGCACATCACAGTGATCCCCTATCCCATGACCCTTGGCAGGGCCTATACCGGTTACAGACTTCTCAATGCACCAGTAATTCTGAGAAGGAGCTTAAGGAATATCATTTTGACTGGTACACTGTGCGCCCACGGATGGACCCTCACGGCCACGTCAGGAAGGCACTGGGGCCAGCATATGCCCACCAATACCACATTGAAGAATTTTGGGCTGACTGCAAAGATTACAAGGAGGTGCTCGTTCGACACTATATGAGCATGACGGTGCTATTCCTAAGAAGAGTACAGCCATTCCCAGTGTCGGATCAGGTTGAGGAAGATAAGTCTACAATCATGCACCCAAGGTACCCTGCGGTCGCCAACCTGCCAATTCCTTCGATCGACTGGGACGAACAAGAGGTCGATGACCTGGATACCATCACCCAGCCAATCATAACTCGCACTAAGGAGTGGGTCGATGGGTAGGTGGCACACCTAAAGTGACAAGGGGTAGTCCTAACATATGAGGAGCTTAAGAGCGAGCCAGATACCATGGAGGACATTGCCGCCACCACATCGACTGGTGAGACCTCCAAGTCTCCCCTGTCACTAGATCTCAGAAAAGAAAGGGAACAGAGATAGTGCAATCTGTGGACCCCAAGAAGCAAGCAAAGAAGGACACAAGAGGCTCATCTCCCAAGAGGATCAAACGGACAGTGACTACAACAGAATTGCAGCCTCCCTTGCTTTTCCCTCCCCGTCTTGGTGCACCACCCGCCTCCCAGACTACGGTCGCCTCATCTCCGCAGGAGGTGGATATCTTTATCCATCTTGCCCCTTTGCCCCTGGCCGGGTCAGTGGTCATCACTGACTCCTCTTCTGGCATGACCACTCTTCCTTCCTCTACCGCCATGTCTTCAATCACATCCCTCCCTCTGACAACAATAACATCGCCTGTCCCCCTTTCCACCATGCCTGAGGCTCTTGCGAGGCATATGCAGAGTCTTCCCCCTGAGCTCTCGTAGATCCTAATGGACCCAGCTCTCCAAATAGCCCTTGCCTAGGCCCTCGCAACAGCTCGGCCTTCACAACCGCCAACGGGGCCGCCAGCTATGGAAACCACAATGTAGATTTCAAAAGAGTTGGAGAAGCGAGAGCAGGAAGCCTCAAGGTCTATCGAGGAAGAGGCCGATGAATATCATGAGCACCCCGAGTACGAGCACCGAACCATCAACAAGGTGGTCTATGAGGGGGAAGAGACAGGCTCTTCCGAGAGCGGGGATAAGAAGGATGGCTCGGCTGCCAAGGAGATCATCCAAACGTTTGATGAGGACTTTGAGAAGGAATTGGCGCAACAACTAAAGGATGTTGGGAAGGAAGCAGAGAAGTCACCATCTACTGAAGAGGGGCAGCTGCCAGAAGAGCAGCCGCAAAAGGATTTATCTGAGGTTGAGACCCATGCTGTAAAGAGCCCGGAGGCCGAGGCTACTGAAGAGAAGAAAGAAGAGGAGGCAGCGAAAGAAGAAGATCTCACCCGACAATTATCCACCAGGCTGCCCATCAAATGCCTTGTATTCGTTCGTGACTCTGACGAAGAGGAGGAGGATGCTACTAAAAAGAAAGAAGAACCTCAAAAGGAGGAGGCAGAAGTCTTGCCTCTAACGGAGAAAGGTGAGGGCAGCCATGACGCACCCAAAGATAAATCTGCTATGCCTAATTGGTTGGAGAAGCAACTGGAGAAGACCACTCCTGTTCTGAAGGATCTAAGGGCGAGATTAGAGGCCATCTTGGCTCTATCACTAACCACAACAAAGAAGGAGAAGAAGCCCAAGGTCAGATCCAAGATAACAATGGATGCTTGCGGCTCCTGGGTGGCACAAATTGCAACGCCTATAGTTGGCCAAACCGGGGTGAGCTATCATGTCTCAACCATCGACTTGGGGACAACAACTAGGGAACAAAAAGTTGAACACCTGGAGGAATCAGTGGCCACAGTGGTGCACCTAATCAAGCAGGGCAAGGTCTCCAAGGACGAGCTCAAAGCACAGGTTGCTGCCCTAACCAACTACATATAGCAATGGTCCTTAGTGGACGACCTGCCCACTACCTCCACAGCCGCACCGCAGTTTCTCTCCAAAGAATAGATTGATAAGATGGAGAGAAGGAAGAACTTGGAGAAAACTACTAAAGATTGGTTCCGACAGGTCACATATGTCAGAAACATGGGAATCAGCAGGGCTGTGCGGACAACCAACAAGTTATTGGATCTAATCCAATCCTTGGAGAGCACAAGGAAGCTCTGCACCAATTTCCCCACCACATATGACTCCACCTTCCCAAGAATTGAAGCCATACTTTGAATGCCTGAAAACATGTGAGAAGAGAAGCTAGAGCTGAAGAAAGAAGATCATTGGCTAGTGGATGTATGGCGCAGAGACCTCGACAACCAGAAGGAGAGGTTAGAGCAGATCCTCAACAAGGTGGACCCAGATATTGAATGGATTAAGGAAATCCAGGCGTAATGCACCCAATACCTTAAGCTGATGACGGGCTATGATATGCCCACAGTACAAATGGATGCAGAAAATATCAAGCCATACTTCAAGGAGAAGATGAAGGACGGGATAGTCGGAGAAATCACAACGGAATTCCTGAGTTTTGCTGCCTGTGCCTTCGACCGATCAGAGCTATTCAGAGACCAAGGCTTGAAGTATGATGAGGATTGGAAGCATCTAGAAGAGAATGCTAAGGAATGGAGCTACCAGGCGTTAAGATGCGAGATCCTTGAAATAGACAAGCTCCAAGTAGTCATCCTCAAGTATATAGAGCACACAGCTTCCAAGGAGCAAGAGGATAGCCCAGCCAAAGAAGACCTCCCTGAAGAGTAGCTATAGCAAAGAAAATAGCAATTAGCTACAGGACGAAAATTACAATAGTGCCATCCACTAGATGACAAAATAGGGAAGGGACAAAAATGTATTTTAAATTGCAAGTTTATTTGGGGGTAGGTGAAACCCTATTTTGTAATGAATCTTCGCCACACAATTGTAATGAATCTTGGCCATTCATTTAACTTTTTGGAAACTATAAATAGAGCACTCCCCTCATTTGCAAAAGTGAGAGTTGAGTTGTTGTAAAGACATGCTGCATAAATTTATAAAAAATATCATTGACTTGGTGCATTTTCTTGATTTCTCTCATGTTACTTGATTCATTCTCCAATTTCACATGTTTAGCTTAGATCTTATGGCTGTTTAGTTAGTTGTTTACTTTATTTGGATAAATCTTAGGAATGTTATTAGGTGATTGTGAAAATTCCTACTTTGTTGATGATCCCTTAGTCCATACTTTTGGCTGCTTGTTGAAGGTAGATAGCTATGCAAAGTTAGCCTGGACTTGATTTGAAGCTACCACAAACATTTATCTTTTATTCATGCATGTATGTGGTGGATGAAGGATGAAATATCTGCAGCCCTTAGAAGATAGCACAATTTCATGATACTGTGAAATCCCTGGTTAAGTGGGATATTGTTTTAAGGAATTGTCCATTGCAGGAACTCCATTGTCACTATTCATAGCAAACTTCAGACTTAGAAAATTTTCTCCTCCTTTGCCCTTTTCTTTTTTTTTAGTAACTGACCTATGCTAAGGTTCATTGCACATTGTAAAGCCAAATCGAACAGCTAGATGGAGTTCAAGACTGCTGTTTGAACCTATAGCCGATGCATATCAACTTTCATCCTAAGGAACTCCTTTTCAAGATCTGACTTCATGCTTTGTGTCCACACTTTGTATTTCTGTAAGGCCGCCTTGTGATTCTAGCAAATCACATCAACTACTGAGGTATCTAAGCACTGTCATGACCTGACACCCGAGAGACCTTGGGATAGTGTTCTGCAATTCAATTGTGGGAGATTATCTTTCAAGAAAGGTAGTGCATCTACGCACTGCCTGTGTTGAGAAGTGCATAAAAACACTATCAACAGAACTGGCGCTAGAAGGAGGGCAAGTTGAAGATACTAAGTTAAAGGATAAAGCGAAGCTAGATCGCATTGGATCATTCTCCCCGGAAAGGTTCCAAATAGTTCTATGGTCCACACCAAACAAGGGAGAATTCAAAGAATTGCAGCCTCCCACGAGGGCAAAGCGAGCACAAGGAAGTAGCGCCACCTCTTCCTCTTCCTCCATTTCATCCGCCCCCATTTCGCCCTCACCTTCATTTGGCTGGCCTTCATCTTCCACCCAACCATCTCAAACAGCATTTGCGCCGTCTATCTCTAGCAGCTAGGGGATTGCTCCTCTCCCAGCCCTTTCAGCCCAAGGCATAGTCAAGATAGCCATAGCTTAGGTGCAGCCCCAAATTGCTATTGTGTTGCAAATACAGCCTCAAACTTCTATTTTCCAACAGCTAGTACCACCTCCACTGTTCTCTATGGCTTGGCTAGCGCATAATCCGTCGCTGATACATTTTGCGGTCTACAATGATATCCCCAAGAATTCGGAGGGCTTTTGTTCAAAGTTCCATCCACGCGATATGCAAAGGACAGCTGAAGAGCATATCAAAATATTCGAGATGACTGTCACCAAAATGCAGGTGGATCACGAGGATGTTGCATGTCGCCTTTTCTCGCATTCATTGGGGAAGAAGCCTTTTATTGGTACATTAATCTACCGAGGGGGATCCATCACCTCATGGAACCTGATGAAGAATTCCTTTTTGGAGAAATACAAGATCCCCGTTAACCCCTCGGAGCTTTACCAACAGTTCATGTCTATCAGAAGGGAGGTCAACGAACCTATTGGCTCCTTCAATGACCACTTCCATTGGGCTCACATGAGGCTTTAGGATTCGTACATCCATAATGATGTGGCAGCTCTCCCAGTCTACTACACTGCCCTGGACAACCTCACGTCGGCCTTGGTGAAAAGGATGTGTCCACCGTCCGCTACCCTACTGGCCGCCTATGCAGAAGTCGTTGTCGCAAGTGCGGACTTGGGACAAAATATCTCTGGCGCACTGCCCTCTTTGGGCCTGGTAGCCCACCTAATGCAGATTCAAGGGCTTAATCAGGCGTTTGCTCACCAAAATCCTCTTATGAACCAGGTGCCTCAATTGCCTATGGTGCTGCATCTGGGGCAGCCGTTGAATTATGTGCCTCCCACGACTTCCTATTTACAGCCCCAGCAGCAGTATAACTATTCCCAGATTGCTCCCCAACAGCAGGCGTATTCCCAACAACCCCAGGTGCCATTGTACCTATCGGTAATGGATTTTCCTCCAACCTATCAAAATCAGCTGGCAGCCTCGCCCACTTTTCTCCAAAATTCGGTCCCATCGCCTGGAAGTGCGACCGAGAAAGACAAGCTAGAGGAGCTGACCGAGATGATCAAGAAGATGTCCACGAAGATGACACATCTAAAGAACCAGAACAACCAATTGCAGGCCACCCAATGCAATTTCCAGGCCAATCTCAACTGAGACGACCGAGGCCCTAGGGACAACAGAGATAATTGTGAAGTAAGCACTTCCTCCATGCAGAATTATGAGAGGGGGCAGAATGCCAATCAAAATGTAGAAAAAAGACCTTCTCAGAGGCAGAATTGTACGTGGAACACCAGGCCCAACAATGGAGGAGTACCTACACCTTTTGATTAACCGACAAGCAATGACAAAACATCCAGCAACGTGTACCTGGCCGAGGCAGCTTTGTCCAGATGGTGTCGACTTCACAAAACTAGTAGGCATTCTGAGCTGGATTGTCCCGAGTTCCAGACAGCTGTTAAAATCTTCTAGGTGGAGGTACAAAATGCTGTCGACAATGCCAACTGTAGGGACATCGTCCCTTCCGAGCCTTATGATTCCTCATGTCTGGTGGTCAATCAGGCGCCATTTCTACGAGGCGACTGCAATGAGCCCGAGATTGAGCCTACTCCTATGGGGGAGGAAGAAGCGCAAGAGGTAAGTAATGAACAAACCTTGGCTCAGCTCTTTGATTCAGTAGATAATGGTCTGGTAGATGAAGAAGAACTGTTTGTAGATGAGGTCCACATGTTCCATCAGTGGTCGAGTCCCTACTTCTTTAGGAATAGGTAAGCCGGCGGACCCTTTACAACCTCTACCCCACCAAACAATCTCGCCACCCCGCCTGATCCAAATGCCAGTAACAACCCTGGGCTTCCTCACATACCTATCCAATACCTCAACAAGAACCAGTCTCAAAACCAACCACAAAGTTAACCTCAAGGCCAACCTCAAAATCCACTTGGGCAAACCAAGGTCCAAACCCTAGTTCTCCCATAGGCCAAGCTTTTAGCTATGAAATCGAGCAAATGGGTGAATATGTGGCAGAAGAGTTCAAGAAGGTAAAAATTAGTTTGTCAGCCTTCGAGTTACTCAGGGTTCCTGCCGTGAGGCATGCTTTCTTCCAAGTTTTGAATGGGACTCCGTCCTCTAATATGACACAAGAGACCCCAGCTAAGAGGGTAACCTTTGAAGAGCCTAGGAAAGAACCAGAAATACAGGATAATGCCTGGAAAAGAAGGGATGTCCCTGTGAATCAGTCACCAAGTAAACAAACTGAAAAGGAGCCAGAAAGGGCTAACAGGCAATTTTTTAAGGACCAACAATTTAAGCAAGCCAAGGATATGGGCAGTGATAGGAATAAAGGCCAATAGCTCAAATGGACGCACCTGTGGGCATCCTCCAAGGGAGACCAAAAACTCCCCCTTTCCTAACCACCATTAGGATCTTTGGAAAAAATCTTCATAACTGCTTGCTCGATTCAGGAGCATCGGGCAACGTCATGCCCTTGGCCGTATGCAAGGCTTTTGGCATCACTCCCACGCCTTCAAAGAGAAAGGTGACCCAGCTGGATAAAACAGAGATCAACATCGTGGGTGAAATAAACCGCATCCCCATGCAGATTGCCGCAGACCCACAGATACAAGTCATTGATATCCAAGTCACTGATATTCCCGATGCATATGGAATCATTTTGGGAAGGGAGTTCACCAAGGCATTGAATGGATACATCGCCACAGACCTTTCTCACATATGGCTACTGTGGAAGGGGCTGCCAAATCAGATCCGCATCGACCGTGAACCCCGTATGAAGTACATGATCACGGAATACAATAATCTCAGCAAGGTGTTGTTCACCGAGACCGACTTAGGGAATTATCGCCCTTTTGCTTACCAAAATGAGCTTGAGCTTCAGGAAGAACATGTAGATGAAGTGTTGCTAGTGATGTGCAATCCCTCGACCAATTCCACATGAATGCCCCCAGACACAGAAGTGTTCACAGAAGTTGATGATGAGCCCAATAAAGATGACAACTGGGGACTACTCGATGGATTCCAGGAGTTCATGGAAAAGTGCGCAAGGGATCAGCTCAGCCTAGGGGCTCGAATGAATCTCCAGGATCTCTTATTGTCAAACTGGTGCAGGGTTCACAATGCTGCACACTCTGAATTTGATTGTTGCCTATGCCAAACAACAGTGGAGCATGTTAAGAAAGCAGTTGTTCCTCAGACAGAAACATCAAAGGAGACGCTAACAGAACTGCCCGTTGATCATTGCCCTAAACTGGAAAACTTTCCTAAGACCACAAGGCCCGTCATCCAGTCGGAAGGGAATGGAAGTTCAGTCAGACCTGAAGACAAGGAATCCTCCGCATGCTGGACGCTCCGATTTGACGGATCGAATTTGAGGCAAGGAGCGGGAGCTGGATTCAAACTCATCAGTCCAACGGGTAAGAAATTTCTCGCTGCCCACCGATTGCAGATTTATTGCACTAATAACGTAGCAGAGTACGAGGCCCTAGTCCTTGGCCTTCTCATGGCCCTGAGGAAAGATGTGAAAATGTTACAAGTTTTCAGGGATTCCGCGCTCGTAGTTAACTAGGTCAGGAAGTTGTATTCCTGTCATGATCGGAGACTCACAAATTATAGGCACAGGGTTTGGGATCTCTTAGAGGGTCTAGATACATTCAATATACAATTGATCCCTCGTGCTAAGAATCGCACAGCTGATGCCTTGGCCCAAGCAGCCAGCTCTTTACAACCCCTCTCTTTATTTGGGCTCAAGAAATTCACTGTTGAGCTAACATCCACGCCATCAGTCCCAGATAATGTCACTCACATGCAAGTCTTCAATGACGACAAACATATTCTTTAATTCATCACAAGTTCTGACGTCTTCGCAACTCAAATAATTAACGAAGCTGATCCGCAGGAGGCTGAATTAGACATAGAGGGGGTCATTAACCTCAAAAGCAATACAATCCCTAGAGGTATGGTTCAGCTGGAACACATATTTGATTTAGATCAGATCAAGGACCAGGATTAACGAATAAAGAAGGAGGCCATAAGCAACCAGTGTGATACACACAACCTTGGGACAGTCAACGATGCCAAGAATATTTTTATTGGCAAAGTGTGCACGGCGGAGGAAAGAAGAGGAATCATAGGTGTGTTGCAAAGATACCATGATGTGGTGGCATGGAGCTACGAGGATCTGAAAACTTATGACACTTCTGTCATTACACACACTATCCCTCTTAAGACGGAAGTGAGGCCATTCCGCCAGCGGCAGCGCCCCATCAATGCCTTGCTAGAACTTGTCGTTTACAAGGAGGTGCAAAAGCTACTTTTAGCAAGAATCATCTTCCCAGTCAGGCATTCCACGTGGGTGGCTAACTTGGTCCTAGTCAAGAAAAAGAATGGAGAGATCAGATTATGCATGGATTTTCGCAACTTCAACCGCGCCTCAGGGAAAGACAACTATCTAGTGCCTTCACTGGATGAGGTGCTTCAAATCGTCAACGGCTCCTAGATGATGTCATTCCTCGATGGATACTCCGGGTATAACTAGGTAATGGTGCAATACGAGGATCTCCACAAGACGGCATTCACCACTAAGTTGGGGACGTTCGCATACAAGAGAATGCCTTTCGGGCTCATCAACATTGGTGCCACGTTCCAACGCGCCATGGATATCGCCTTCAAAGACCTAATTGGCAAGTGCATAATCATCTACATGGATGATTTGACCGTATTTTCTAAGAAGCGGGGCGATCACATCTCTGACTTATGCAAAGTATTTCAGATATGCAGGGAATTCAGGGTTTCTCTCAACCCCAAGAAGTGCATTTTCAGAGTGACCGAAGGCAAATTGCTCGGGCACATCATTTCGGAGCAAGGAATCTCCATTGATCCTGAGCGCATTGAGTCCCTACTCAAAATTCTACCCCTGGGCAACAAGAAGGAATTAAAATCTTTCTTCGGAAAGATCAATTTTGTCCAGAAATTCATCACAGGTTTCGCAAAAATTGTCAAACCTCTCAATGCCATGCTCAAACAGGATGCCAAAGTTGAATGGACACCAGATGCCAAACAATCCTTCGAAGAAATCAAATGGGCCATTGCTGAGGCATCTGTGTCAGTTAGCCTGGATTATCCGAAGCCATTTTACATTTACTTTTTTGCTTCAGAGCATTCTTGTGCTAGCATGCTGACCCAAAAGGACAATGAAGGAAACGAGCATCTGATCACCTTTATGAGTGCTCCCCTCAAAGATGTTGAATTGCGTTACCACAACATAGAAAAGCAGGTGTATGCTCTCGTTAGAGGAGTGAAGAAATTTAGACACTACATTCTACGCAACAAGGTGTTCGCCATTGTCCCCGACCCAGCAGTCAAGACACTACTCATGCAAAATGAGTTGGGCGAACAAAGGGCTAAGTGGGTCACCCTGCTACAAGAATATAATATAAAGATCCAACTGATGAAACTGGTGAGAGGGCAGGCACTCACTCGCACAATTGCCGAAATAGCAGCAGAAGCTGGACCTGAACTTACGGTACAGCAGTACCAGCTTGAAGATGTCTCTCTAGGAGAATGGTACCAAGATGTCATTTATTATCTGCTAAATCATAAGTGTCCGCCGCACCTGTAGGGAGTCCAAAAGCGGGCCCTGAGATTGAAAAGTAATGGTTACATGTTGCAGGGTTCCATTCTCTACAAGAAGAATCATGAAGGCGTTTATCTGAGATGCCTTGGCAAGGAAGAAGTTGAACGCGTTCTGAAGGAGTTTCATAATAAATTTAGTACGGGCCATGGCTCGGGTTCTTCTACGGCACATCAGATATTAAGGGCAGGTTATTATTGGCCAACTGTCTTCAAGGATGCCCATTGCCATGTTCGTTCATGTCACACGTGCCAGACCGCTGCCACCAGGGAAAGGAATGATGCTGTCCCACTGCAGCCCGTGCTGGAGGTAAGGCCTTTTACGCAATGGGGTCTCGACTTCATCGGTCCAGTAAGCCCTCCATCATCTGCTGGACACAGGTACATTCTTACTGCTACTAATTATTGTACTAGATAGATGGAAGCAACAGTATGTAAGTAATGCACAACTGAAGTAGTTACTAATTTCTTAAAAAGTTACATTTTGAATCATTTTGGTTATCCGTATGCTTTGGTATGTGATAATGGACCTGCATTCGCCTCATTAAAATTTGCTAGTTGGGCGTTTGATTATGGAATAGCCCTCAAATTCTCATCCAATTACTACCCTCAGGGCAATGGCCTTGCCGAGTACATGAATAAAAATTTGATTACTGTGATCAAGAAGCTGCTAGATAAGAATCCCAAGGACTGGCATACCCAGCTCCATTTTGCCCTTTGGGATGATTGTACAAGCCACAAGGCTGCCCTTGGTGATTCTCCGTTCCACCTTGTTTATGGCCTAGAGTCGATATTCCCCATCCAGCTGAAGATTCCTACTCTTCAGTTCATCAACGATTTTTATGAGGGAGGAGATCGTACGGAAGCTCGGTTAGCTGAGCTCTTACATTTAGAGGAAGTCTGAAACTGTGCAATAGAAAATTTTGCCAAACATCAGGGCGTAGTTAAGAGATGGTTCGACCGCCGAGCCAAGATCAAGGCCTTTAGAATTTTAGATTTGGTCCTGTATTGGGACAAGGCCCATGAGAAGAAAGGGGGACACAACAAATTCGACAAGCTTTGGCTTGGCCCCTTTCAAATAGCTGAGATTTTGGGAGATAATGCCTTTCGCCTAAAGACCTTAACTGGTGAGAATGTCCCGTTGCTAGTCAACGGGCAACATCTGAAGCATTACTTCCAGGCCTGAGCTCCTTGGAGCTCTTCGTTGTAAATACCTGTGCATAGGCTAGGGTAGTTGCTTTCTTGCTTGTTTGTGTTTTATTTGCGTCGCTTTTTGCTTTCTCCCTCCCGGCAGTTTTGTTTTGAAAGAGGTTTCTCGCTCCTTTGCGGTGGTCGTGCTCGCCTGACAAGCGGTCCACTTTGCTGTCCGTTCTTTGTGTTCTCTGGCTAAACATTCACTCTAGATTATCGGTCTTTGCAAAGCTGTCCGTGAATGATTTCCTTCTCTGAACTCTGCTCAGAACTTAACTCTTAACTGGATCCTCTTACCCACATCTAGGATTTTGCACAAATTACATAATAATAAATTATGAAGGACCATACTATGGTTGTTATGACACCTTAGTGAGTGAAAAATCTTTAGTCTACTCCAGTGACCATTGCAGTCTCAAACCCATTGTAAGCTTCAATGCTTACCCGGTCGAGCTAAAATGGTAAAAGAGAAATGAAGTATCAAAGCAAAAAAGGGAAGAAAAGAAACTCTGAAAAAAGGAAATAAATGACCGTATGGGCGTTCGGATAACTCTACCGGGGCTATGGATGCCCGGCCGACAGTAGAGCAATATCCATGAGATTGTAGTGACAACTTCGCCGGGGCTATGGACGCCTGACTGGCAGCGGGGCAATTTCCAAGTTACTTTTGGTGTTAGGCAATTTATGTAGCTCACTCAGTTGAATTGGTAACTCTAGTCACTATCCCAAAGAAATGAATGAACTCACTTCACACACGCTTTCGAGATGTCTTGTAAGCTGACCCAATTAAGAATCTCGTTCTCCCGGGTTCATCTTTGGAAGCCGCTCCTGGTCTGCGAAACCAGAGATTCTGGGTCCTGAATGAATATTTATCCCTAGAACGCTCCAGAGCGTTCTCTAGTGGAGTCACCATTTGTTGTGCCCTTAGCACACATGCCCCGTTCGGAATGGGGGCCCTCTTTTCTTTCACCTTGTCGGGTCTTTTGGGGCTGCCTCGTTTTGCATGCCCCTCTTTTTTGATGTTCTGCATGGTTAATGTTGCTCCAAGGTTTCATCATAAATTGACCATGCCTCCGCTTTTGATCTTTTGCTGCCCTCCGGGGCCTCGCAGATTCCCTCTGGATTTTTGGCTCTGGAACGGCCCTGGGCCCCTCCGGGCCCGGGCGTCCGGGGTTCCCTTATTGGGCTTCCCCTTTGCATTTTCCGTCCTTTGCGCCATTCTCCGAGCATCCGTCCGCTCCTTGGGGCTTGCCCTGCCGTCCTCCGTTCAAACTCGTCGTGGGTGTTCGGGGCGGCGCCTGCCCCTTCGAGCCCAGGGCCTCGGAAGTCTGCTTCCGGACTTCTGTCCTGGGCTTGCCGTCTGCAACGGCTACCCTCCGGTGGCCGCCCGCCCCTCGGGCCCTGGGATGCTCCTTGCCGTCACCGCTAAGCGACGTGAGATTCCTTCGGTGGCAAGTTCCTTCCTGCCTCCTGCCATCTGGGCCCCGGGCCTATCTCCCCCGTGGCCCTTCAAAGTTGTCAAAAATCAAACGGCGGCCATCACTCCTCGTCTTTCCGGCCGCCGGGTCCCAGAGTCTCCACTGCCACCGTCGACTGAATTCAAATTTCACCAACTTTTGGCATGGCCATACCAGCAATTAATACGCGTATTAATGGCGGTTGGAGTATAAAATGTCCAACCCGCCAATGTCATTTTCATTATCCGAATTGCAGCGAGTTGGAGCAGCGATCATCTGGAGCGCACCGCGATTAGCAACATCGCAATCCTCGATGCCCACACATTTCGTCGACCCTAGTGGATCCCATGCCTCCATGCTTAGCTTATTTGAGCTAGGCCATCCCCGTTTGCCCTCCTATCTTTTTCGTCATTTTGGAAGATTTAAAATAAATTGAATAATAGTTAGGGTGGCATCAAGTGAAAGAACAGTAAATTGCACCCATAACCCATGTCGTGAAATTTTCCAAACCTATCGGAGTTTCCTCTGCCACTGATTCAGAACCTTTTGGTCACGTGGTTGTTCTTCGCGCAGGGCAATCCGCCACCCCGGGTCTAAACCCTGTCTTTGCCGTCAAACTCAAACTCCAAACTCTCACCGATGACAATCCTCATCCCCTGGCCCGGTCCGTCGGGTTTCCCTTCTTGGGTTTCCCTTGGCACTTCGTCGTGCCTCATCTGCAAACATGCCACTGCCTTCTGGCTTCCAGGCTCTGGAATGTATTTCGCCGTCTTAACTTAAACTTGTGCATGTGTGCTTTTACCGCCTTGGGCTCTGGTTCCCGGGGTTCCATCTCCGGGTTTCTGCCCTACTTTCACTGGTAGTCTATGTCGATGTGGAATTCTTCCGTCATTCTCATCAAACCCCGGGTGTCGGACCTCTGTGTCTAAATTGCCGCTATTTCCAATGGCGAAATCTTACGATGAGATCCCTGCTGCCACCCAACCCCCGGGAGCTGCCTCCCGGACTTCCGTCTTTGGAAGTCTGGCGCTCTCTTGTCGACGATGCTCCTGCCCCACCGTTGTCGACCGACGCCCTGACCACTAGGCCCCACCACTCCAAAAACCGCTGAACCAAGCAATGCACATCGCCCGCCTTTTGGCTCTCCGGGCTCCGAAGGGCCGTCCACCGTAGATTATCGCCGTATCCATTCTCGGCCATCTGCCTTCCGGATCCCGGTGTCCGGGCTTGCGTTGTCGAAAGTTCACCGCTCGATCGTTGCTGCTAAACAGAAATACCCCACCCGGAATCCCACCCTCCGGGCTCTGGCCTGCCGAGTGCCGTCAGGTTCTGTAACTCAAAATCACGTGCCAGACTCCTCCTCCTGGACTTCCGTCTGACATTTTCCTCCCAAAATGGCAAAGTCCGAGCACCTTACCGACCTAACCAGCCCGAGCCTCCGTAGAAAATTAACCCAATGATGGCCGTCCTTTCGCCTCCCGGGCCCCGAGCCCTGGTGTTCCGCCTCCGGGTTTCCGTCCGCTTTTCGGCGGACCCCCTTTCGGCTTCCCGCCCGCCGAGCCCTGAGCGTCTCCTCACCGCCGCCATCCAAAATTGCTGAAAATCTCGCGATGGCCGGTGCGTCGCGTCTTCCCGGCTGCCGGGCCCCGCCACGCTGGAAGCCTCCAAGCCTGAACCATAACCTCATGCCGGCCGTCCTTTGGCCTCGCAGACCCCGGCCCACGAACTTCCGCCGCCGGACTTCCTTAGCCGAATTTTCTCCTGCTGTCCACCGTTGCCAACGCCCGCCTCTTAACTGCTTTCCGGCTTTAAACCTCTGGTACCACATAAATCAATCCAAACAAACTCAAACCTGGAATCCAACTTCGACCCATGTCCTAAATTGTGCTCTTCTCCATCATAAGCCTTTTGAAATATGAAAATTTGGCCAAGAAGGGTCTCCAGGAGCTTTCCATTGCATTTTCCCTTCCAAGCAGCATTCCTGCCAGGGAAGTCCGGCCCTCCAGACCCGGATTGTCCAAATGCCCTGAAACGAAGATCGATACCATCTAAGGATAAAATTTATGATATATTTGAATGGTTATTTAGGTGTTATCATTGAAATATGGACTAACATGAATGCTTTTGATGTTTTGTTGCACTAACTTTGCCCTTGTTGCAGAATATATGGAATCGGCTGCAAAAACTTCAGGGGCCTCCGCGGAAAAGGAAAAGGGTAAGAAATCAGGGAGGACCGCTCGGGGAAAAGAAGATAAAGATCAGATGAAGTTTCAGTTTCAGGGTGAGCCACTCCAGTCAAAGGTCTCAACAGACTGGAAGGAGATTTCAGATACAAACATTGGTCAGGTGGACATAGATGAATTCACTCAAAGGGTCAAGGTCAACCCTACAACAAAGAATGCTAGACTAATACGACAGAGTGGAATCGCCAAGGTTGCCAGTTTCCCTCCTTCTCTCATTACACCCAAACTAGTGATGGCTTGCCGAGAAGCCTATCAAGCAGACACTAGAACAATTGTGGACAAAGAGGGGAACATCCTCGCTGACATGTCGCTAGAGAGAATCATGAAAACATTTCACATTCCCACGTTCCCACATATGGAGGTCCCCTCATTGGAACAATGCCAAGCGGCATGGGATGCTAGTCCGTCAGAATGCAAGAAGTCTATCAACCTATACTAGCTTAAGGAGAAACGAGGCAGCGCTGCGAAGGTTCCCCAAGAGCTGTTCCATAGCGATTTCCACGAAGACTACCATGACCTGGTAACTATGCTGAGCAGAGTCATGGGTCTCCTAGCAGCCGCCTACTTCCAAGAATGGATGGCCTATTACATTGAGTAGATCCTACGAGGGAATGACGACATTAACACCAAGGTCTCATTTGACTGGGGAGGCATTATTAGCAACTGCTTCTATGAGCAGTTTATCAATGTCAAGAAGAGTTCTAAGTTTTACATGACCTCCTACCTGGTATACTCCCTAGCAGGTCAAATACAATACATTGGATTATTTGTAGTGTCCGATCAGGGGCATAAGAGAGGGCTCAAGCCATTTGACAAATACCCTCAACTCCAATGCCACAACTTTAAGGAGTACTACCGGGTCAATGACGCCTTCACTAGCCATATCATCAGATTGATCACCGGAGACTTCGAGAGGAGAGTCTCCCATAGCGCTAGAGCACTCTTAAAAGAATATGCTTTCCTGTTCATTCAATTCCCCAAGTTTACCTACATCCGGGCTCAGGGTTTCAAGGAACGGCCAAACAGATTGCCGCGGTACCCAAATGACAAGATCATCCTCCTGGAGCTTTCCCGGCAGCTCCAACACATTCAGGCCATCTTCAGCAACAAGCACGTCGCAGGGATCCCCTATCCCATGACCCTTGGCCAGGGCTTGTACCGATTACAGACTTCTTAATGCGCCAGTAATTCTGAGAAAGAGCTTAAGGAATATCATTTTGACTGGTACACCGCGCACCCACGGATGGACCCTCACGGCCACGTCAGGAAGGCACTGGGGCCAGCATATGCCCACCAATACCACATTGAAGACTTTTGGGCTGACTGCAAAGATGACAAGGAGGTGCTCGCCAGACACTATATGTGCATGACAGTGCTATTCCTAAGAAGAGTGCAACCATTCCCATTGCCGGATTAGGTTGAGGAAGATGAGTCTACAATTATGCACCCAAGGTACCCTATGGTCGCCAACCTACCAATTCCTTCGAACGACTAGGACGAACAAGAGGTCGATGATCTAGATACCATCACCCAGCCAATCATAACTCGCACTAAGGAGTGGGTCGATGGGCAGGTGACACACCTAAATCGACAAGGGGTAGTCCTAACATATGAGGAGCTCAAGAGTGAGCCAGGTACCAGGGAGGACATTGCCGCCACCACATCGACTGGTGAGACCTCCAAGTCTCCCCCTATCACCAGATCTCAGAAAAGAAAGGGAATAGAGATAGTGCAATCTGCAGACCCCAAGGAGCAAGCAAAGAAGGACATGAGAGGCTCATCTCCCAAGAGGATCAAACAGACAGTGACTACAACAAAATTGCAGCCTCCCTTGTTTCTCCCTCCCCCTCTTGGTGCATCGCTCGCCTCCCAGATTATGGTCGCCTCATCTCCGCAGGCGGTGGATATCTCTGTCCATCTTTCCCCTTCGCCTCTGGCCAAGTTAGTGGTCATCATTGAATCCTCTTCTAGCATGACCACTCCTCCTTCCTTTTCCGCCATGTCTCCAATCACATCCCTCCCTCTGGCAACAATAACATCGCCTGTCCCCCTTTCCACCATGCCCGAGGCTCTTGCGAGGCACATGCAGAGTCTTCCCCCTGAGCTCTCGTAGATCCTAATGGACCCAGCTCTCCAAGCAGCCCTCGCCCAGGCCCTCGCAATAGCTCAGCCTTCATAATCGCCAACGGGGCCGCCAGCTATGGAAGCCACAATGCAGATTTCAAAAGAGTTGGAGGAGCGAGAGCAGGAAGCCTCAAGGTCTATCAAGGAAGAGGCCAATAAATATCATGAGCACCCCGAGTACGAGCACCAAACCATCGATAAGGTGGTCTATGAGGGGGAAGATACAGGCTCTTCCGAGAGCGGGGATGAGGAGGATGGCTCGGCTGCCAAGGAGATCATCCAAACGTTTGATGAGGACCTTGAGGAGGAATTGGCACAACAACTAAAGGATGTTGGGGAGGAAGCATAGAAGTCACCATCTACTGAAGAGGGGCGGCCGCTAGAAGAGCAGCTGCAAAAGGATTTATCTGAGGCTGAGACCCATGCTGTAAAGAGCCCGAAGGCCGAGGCTGCTGAAGAGAAGAAAGAAGAGGAGGCAGCAAAAGAAGAAGATCCCACCCGACAATTATCCACCAGGCTACCCATCAAACACCTCGTATTCGTTCGTGACTCCGACGAAGAGGAGGATGCTACTAAAAAGAAAGAAGAACCTCAAAAGGAGGAGGCAGAAGTCTTGCCTCTAACGGAGAAAGGTGAGGGCAGCCATGACGCACCTAAAGATAAATTTGCTATCCCTGATTGGTTGGAGAAGCAACTGGAGAAGACCACTCCTGTTCTGAAGGATCCAAGGGCGAGATTAGAGGCCATCTTGGCTCGATCACTAACCACAACAAAAAAGGAGAAGAAGCCCAAGGTCAGATCCAGGATAACAATGGACGCTTCCAGCTCCCGGGCGGTGCAAATTGCAACGCCTATAGTTGGCCAAACCGAGGTGAGCTATCATGTCTCCACCATCGACTTGGGGACAGCAACTAGGGAACAGAAAGTTGAACACCTGGAGGAATCGGTGGCCACAGTGGTGCACTTGATCAAGCAGGACAAGGTCTCCAAGGACGAGCTCAAAGCGCAGGTTGCTGCCCTAACCGACTACATACAACAATGGTCCTCAGTGGACGACCTGCCCACTACCTCCGTAGCTGCACCACAGTTGCTCTCCAAAGAATAGATTGATAAGATGGAAAGAAGGAAGAACATGGAGAAAACTACTGAAGATTGGTTCTGATAGGTCACATACGTCGGAAACATGGGAATTAGCAGGGCTGTGCGGATAGCCAACAAGTTTTTGGATCTAATCCAATCCCTGGAGAGCACAAGGAAGCTCTGCACCAATTTCCCTACCACATACGACTCCACCTTCCCAAGAATTGAAGCCATCCTTCGAATGCCTGAGAACACGTGGGAAGAGAAGCTAGAGCTGAAGAAAGAAGATCATTGGCTGGTGGATGTATGGCGCAGAGATCTCGACAACTGGAAGGAGAGGTTAGAGCAGATCCTCAAGAAGGTGGACCCAGATATTGAATGGATTAAGGAAATCCAAGCGGAATGCGCCCAATACCTTAAGTTGATGACGGGCTATGATATGCCCACAGTACAAATGGATGTAGAAAAGATCAAGCCATACTTCTAAGAGAAGATGAAGGACGGGATAGTCGGATAAATTACAACGGAATTCCTGAGTTTTGCTGCCTGCGCCTTCAACCGATCAGAGCTATTCAGAAACCAAGGCTCGAAGTATGACGAGGATTGGAAGCGACTGGAAGAGAATGCTAAGGAATGGAGCTACCAGGAATTAAGATGCAAGATCCTTGAAATAGATAAGCTCCAAGCAGTCATCCTCAATTATATAGAGCACGCAGCTTCCGAGGAGCAAGAGGACAGCCCAGCCAAAGAAGAAGACCTCCCTAAAGAGTAGCTATAGCAAAGAAAACAACAATTAGCTACAGGATGAAAATTGCGATAGTGCCATCCACTAGATGACGAAATAGGGAAGGGAAAAAAATGTATTTTAAATTGCAAATCTATTTGGGGGTAGGTGAAACCCTATTTTGTAATGAATCTTGGCCACACAATTGTAATGAATCTTGGCCATTCATTTAACTTTTTGGAAACTATAAATAGAGCACTCCCCTCATTTGCAAAAGTGAGAGTTGAGTTGTTGTAAAGGCATGCTGCAGAAATTTATAAGAAATATCATTGACTTGGTGCATTTTCTTGATTTCTCTCATATTACTTGATTCATTCTCCAATTTCACATGTTTAGCTTAGATCTTATGGCTGTTTAGTTAGCTGTTACTTTATTTGGATAAATCTTAGGAATGTTGTTGGGTGATTGTGAAAATTTTTGCTTTGTTGATGATCCCTTAGTCCATACTTTTTGCTATTTGTTGAAGGTAGATAGCTGTGCAAAGTTAGCCTGGACTTGATTTGAAGCTGCCCCAAACATTTATCTTTGATTCATGCATGTATGTGGTGGATGAAG
This sequence comes from Sequoia sempervirens, assembly GCA_007258455.2. Lineage (NCBI taxonomy): Eukaryota > Viridiplantae > Streptophyta > Pinopsida > Cupressales > Cupressaceae > Sequoia > Sequoia sempervirens. The sequence continues at coordinate 43,851 of VDFB02008990.1, read as the reverse complement.
GATGAAATATCTGCAGCCCTTAGAAGATAGCACAATTTCCATGATACTGTGAAATCCCTGGTTAAGTGGGATACTATTTTAAGGAATTGTCTATTGCAGGAACTCTATTGTCACTATTCATAGCAAACTTCAGACTTAGGAACTTTTCTCCTCCTTCGCCCTTTTCCTTTTTTTTTAGTAATTGACCTATGCTAAGGTTCATTGCACATTGTAAAGCCAAATCTAACAACTAGATGGAGTTCAAGACTGCTGTTTGAACCTACAGCCAATGCATATCAACTTTCATCCTAAGGAACTCCTTTTCAAGATCCGACTTCATGCTTTGTGTCCACACTTTGTATTTCTGTAAGGCCGCCTTGTGATTCCAGCAAATCACATCAACTACTGAGGTATCTAAGCACTGTCATGACCTGACACTCGAGAGACCTTGGGATAGTGTTCTGCAATTTGATTGTGGGAGATTGCCTTTCAAGAGAGGTAGTGCACCTACGCATTGCCTGTGTTGAGAAGTGCATAAAAACACCATCAACATCTAAGAATTTACATTCTTACTTTTCTCAATGATTTGAGTAAGATTGTTTATTTGTTTCCTCATATACTCAAGTGCATTATGCCCTAGTTTCTTACAAAAGGAACATTTGGCATATTTCTTAGTATTTTCCTCTTATTATTTTCCCCCTTGTATTTCCTTATCTTTTCTTTCTTCATTTTTGTTTGTCAATCCTTCAGATTTTACACATCCTACTACTAAAGCATGTGGCGTGTAGGATACTGTGGCCCCCATCCGGATGAGTTTATCTTGTTCTTTTTTCAAGTCAGCAATAAATTCATCTATATTTGGCATAGACCAATTGGAACCTAAAGCCCTTTTTGTAGAGTAGGATGTTGACACAAAAATAGAATAAGAAGATCCCAACTTGGAAAGAGTTGATAAGATGAGTTGATCATCTTTCTTCTCAATTCCACATTTCTTAAAATTTGTTGGTGAAGTGACTTAAATTTGGTGAAATATTCTTGTAATGTTGGGTAATTACTTGGACTTAAGCTGATTAATTCATTTTCTAGCTCATGGCCTTTAATAACATCAACTTTCCCAAATAACTTTTCAAGAGCTGATCATACTTCATGTGGGGTTTTCAATGCCTCCACATGAAATAATAGTTATTTTGAAAGACATAAACACAAGAATCCAAAGGCTTGGTCACACTTATTGAACCACTTCTCCTTGTCCTTGGTAGCATTTGGTTCCTTTTCAATACCTATTGTAACTCTGTACAAACCTTTGTTTTTTAGTGTAATTTGTACTTGCAACTTTCACTTATGGTAGTTAAAAGGTGTAAGAGGGTTAATCACTTGATTGGGCTTCATGCTTGATTAGGTTTACATCTTTTTAGAAAATTGAGAAAAGAAATTTGAGTATTCTAATCACAACTCTCTCTAATGTACCCCCTTTTTTACTACTTTTGATTTTCCCCCTATTTGACACTTTATTTTAGTGCATGTATTGCTTACAAAAGGAAGGTGAAAGATGGCACTTTATATTTAGTGCAAAATCACCAAAATTATGAATTTTTTTGAAGAAAAGTACTTTAAAATAGCACTATTACGTTTTCACTTCTTGCAATTTTAACACTGATAAAATTTGCATTTACAATAGCAAGAAAAACAAATATTTTAAAGAACTAGAGAGAGGGAATTATTGAATAAAAAATTAAGCCCTCATGGCATGGGAAAAAAACAAGGGCTGAAACCCCATATGATCAAGGGCTAAAGATTTGGAGAGTTTTCCCTTCTTTGCAGTTATCAATTCGCCCTTCCCCTGGTTCTATTGCACCTTTAATGGTGCCTCTACTCAGCAAAATAAGGCAAATCGAGCCTCACGGACCTGGGATGTCTGTCTATGGAGCACTGCGGCCTTGAAGAAGAATCCCATGGTTTCGATCTATAGTAGCATCTGTGTGTGGTGAGAGGCCACACGAAAAATCTGCAAGCCTGATTGGGGGTCGATTGTGTTGAAGAAACACCAAATTTAGCCTTAGTGAATAAAACGTGCCCCTCCTCTCCCCCTCAGATTCGGGCCTCCTTTAACATAGGTACGGGCCTCAAATAGAAATTTGAGCTATCCTTAGTCAAAAACGTGTATCTACACAACAAAATTTCAGCCTTCAAATGCCAGACGTGCCCGCCAGTAGAGGAAACACCCTTCCAAAGGTAGTGTTTGCCTGAGACGGGAAAATTATGCATCTCCCCTTGATGCGTCGGTCTCTTTGCTTCAATGTGCTTAGGTGAAACAGGTATTTTCCTCAAGATGAGGGTGTTTGCTAGCGTTTGAAAAACGAATCAGACCCTCCTTCCACCGTCTCCCCTTCAATTTCTCTTGCACAGTGAATTCGGCCTGCTGGGCATAGACGCACCTGCCAAAATAGGATTTGCCTGCGCCAAAGAAGGCAGAGGATACAAGGAATGAATCGACCTGAGCAGAGATGGGTGAAAAAGGTACCTCAAAACTAGGAAATGGAGCCTCCAGTTGATGCGTCGGCTCTTTCAACAGCAAATTGGCCTCAGTGTTAAAAAAAATGCCCCTCCTTTGTGGTTTGCGCCTCTTATGAACAGAAATGCCTCTCCAGCAGAAAATGAAATAGTCACAACAAATGTGCAGCAAATGGTTTTTAAACGTAGCTCTAGAGGGTTACATTCGCAGTAGGCATTTCATCGAGAAACAGAAGGCTTAATTTGCTGCAAGATGTATAGAACTGAGAAAGAAAATCACTTGGGGCAACGGAATGAGGAGAGTCGATGAGATCGGCTTCTAGAACAGTGATTTTGAATACCAACAAATATTTTCAACTAGCCAAGCAGAGGGAATCTTCATGTCATTGTCCAATCACTATTTACTGCATTTAGATTTGGCTTGAAAACGTCCTTGAAAGGATCTGATACCATGAAATAACCAGTGAACACAAAGACAAATTAACAAGCACAAAGATCATGAATTTGCACAAAACAGACTTGATTTGCATTAACCAATAACAAGTATAAATATATTAACCAATAACAAGTATAAATAGTAGAGGTTGCATATCCAACTCTCCACGAAATAAGGATAGGTGGCAATATTTAAAGCAAGAGAATAGCCTAACTACCCTAGGAAAGAGGCCATGTGTCAAGTTAAGTGACAACTATTACAAACAACTCACCAAGATGACAATATCAATTGGTATGTGCTATAAAGTTGCCTAACTACGATTGAGTTAGTGTTTACTCATAGAGTTATACACCAACAAAAAAATTTAAAAAATAATAAAAAAACAAATTTAATAAATAAGAAGTATTAAGATTCTACAGTTTCCATAAAGATTACTATCTAATTTGATGTGCCAAAAAGCATAAACCCCTTCATATACATAGGGACTAAAATGATAACTTTCCTACTCATTTATTATGTATTAAAAAACATAAAAATGTTGAAAAAAATTGAAACACGGGAAACCAAAAATATCTCAAATACTGTGGGTATAGTACAAAACTAGTATATATATATTATTTATTAATAATATTTATAAAAATGTCGAGAGATATCATAGTATATATAGAAAATGAATTTTCATGTCAGTTACATTTCTTTTATTATATATATATATATATATATATATATATATATATATATATATATATATATAATGAATTTGCATGTTGGTTACATTTCTTTTTTATGCATGTCAGTTATATATTGTTTTATTTTCTTTTATAATATATATAACCGTCGCCAGGCAGGAGAACATCAAAATAAACATAACTTCAAAAATTATACATGCATCCTGTGCGCTCATTGTAGAAGCTTCTGGGCTTAACTATGATTTTGTCATCCAAATCACTTATCTAATCCATAGAAACATGGGACCATGTAAAAACGACAAATTTTATTCTGAAGAATACGTATAACTCAAAGGTAACGAACTTTCTTTCTCACCAAGCGATACGAAGGGGAATAAGATGAAGCCAAGTGATTTATTGAAGGGTAAAGCATGCCTCAGGCAGGAGGATAGGCGATGAGTTATGACATTCGAAGCAACTTCCTTTATCAATCTTGTTGTACCACTGGCCATGTGTGTTCTTGTATCATTTTCTATTACATAATTTGGAATGTTTGTGAAATCTTCTTTTATCATAGTTTGTATTAAATATTATGTTCTTGACTTGCTTTCTGTAACATAATTTGGAAATGGTCAAATGCCTTCACCAGTAGCATATGAGTTGTTGTCAAGGCTTTGGCCATTTGAGTTGACATCCTATTTCTATATCAACAGCTGATGCCTCGATCACAACACAACTAAAAATACTGATCACAATAAACATGCCTTTTAAGCTTGCTCTTACAAGATCCATGTTCTGTATTTGCAGACCATTATAATAGAGGGTACTGAAATATCAGCTGTGACCATCGAATGGGCACTGCCAGTTTTTATGTAGAACACGAAAATATTGGGGAAATCCCATCAAGAGCTCGACACACATGTCAGACATGACGATTAATGGAGGAATCAAATATGCACAAGCTGAAATATTTGCAATTGTTAGTCAATAGTTGGGAAATTTACTAAGACGTTGTCGTGTGGGACCGCCCAACGAAATTCATTCCTGAACATTTTCTCAATAGCGAAAAAGATATTGATGTGAAAGGGTACAAATTTGAATTGATTCCATTTGGTTCGGGGAGAAGAATGTGCTAGAGCATGTATTTGGCATTGATTGTGGTCACCCATACATTGGGGCATCTACTTCAGAGCTTCGAGTGGTTTACTCCAGAGGGAACTGTAATAGACATGATAGAGGATCATGGACTGAAAACGTCCAAATCAATTGCATTGGAGGCCATTATTAAATGTCGCCTTCCCCTCCAACTCTACTAATATGCCTACTTACTCCATGGAGTATAGTTTTTTGGCCCTTGAAAACATTGTGGGTACTCAACCCTCCTCTCAAGTTTCCTTTTGTAAATCAATACTAATGTTATTGATATGTCTAGGAATTTACCACTAACTACATATTCAAGAGTGAAGAAACTACCAAGATCGTGGAAAAAAAAACAAGAATGAGTTTGCAAGTGAAATCAAACAAATGTATTAACAAATGCAAAGATATAAATAGGAGAGATTGGATATTCGATTCTCCACAATACAAGGATAGGTGGTGAGAAACCATCCATGAGAATAACGTAACTATCCATGAGAATAGCGTGAGGTGACCATTGAGTTGACACATCTCCTAAACAACTAACCTCTTTGACATAATCAAAGAGCATGTGTGGAATTTTCCTAACTATGATTAAGTTAGTATAAACAACTTAGGATAAGTGTTTATACACCAACACTCCCCTTAAGCATAGCTTAGGTGAGTTTATGAAAAATCGGTCTCGGCTATAAGCTTGGTGAGGTACCATTGCACAATGCAAATCTCTCAAAAATAGAGAAAGATAGAAAACCCAATGGGAAAAACCTATCATCCAAAAAGAAGTAAAAGAATATAAGACTTAGATAGCCCCCCCAAAAGATGATGATACTGATGTAGACCCCAATGTAGGTATGAGGAACTCCCGAAGCATGTTGTAGTAGTAAACTCTGCCATTCCATTGATTCAAAGAGAATTGAGCAAACAAATTGAAATTTGTAGTGATAAAAGGATGAAGATGAGGATCTAGGTCCAAGAAATATTTTGAACAACCGAAGAAAAGGATGTGAATTGAGCGCACATACGAATTAGATAAGAATCTGTGCGATTCAAGTTGTGATTGTTACAACCCCCCATTACACTTTATAGATCAGTGTGAGTACAATTTCCAAATTCCCTTTACACTTTCTATTACATGACACTACATGAGTGTATTTACAAAAAAAAATGCTAGTGGAGTTCAAGCAAACTGCTATATGGAAGCAATTGAGCTGAGCCGTGAGTTGACACTTGGCTCTAAAGTTGCATCTTGATTGTCTTCTTCACCAGATGTGAAATGTGAAAAGATGAAACTGCAGTCAAAGTGACAAATCTTTCCTACTGCAACAAATTTTTGATCTTTGAATTTTTGAATGAGGGTTGATATAGCTGTGAACTCAACTATCATTTCAGATTCTATGAATACATACACTGAGAGGTAATTTTTGAATCAATCAGAAATGTAATATACATTATGTACAAAACCATTTCCGAATTTTACAGTCCCTTGGCCAAAAACATCACGATAGACTGATCCATTAGTATTTTGTAGGTATTGCATGGTTTAATTTTGATAAACAATTCAATGAAAGGTGACATCTGATCACCCACTACTGAACTAAGGACCCATCTATTGACTTCTACTTTTGAAGGTGCCATTGAATTACCTTTTTTTTTCCCCTTTTGAGTGGTGAAGTGGTGCTCAGATCATGCCTCCAAACCAAAGAATAGTGTGCCCTACCACAACAGATCGTGCCTCTTATGATTCCCGTCAGCTACCAATTCACCATCGATAGCGCCTCTCCACCTTGGATTGCTACATTCCCCCCAACATGGTCTCTTTTCCCACCGATTTTGTGGCAGATCGGGGCGACTATACGAGAAACGTGGAGGGCGGATAAGGGCAACTAGCGGTTCCAAGTTGGGACGTCGAGCATCGGCACCCTTGCTGTGGCACCTTCAACGTGGAGAGGAACGATGGGTGGTCTCTATGAGGCGAGCTTTTCTAGTAAGGAGGGTCGGTGTGCTATAGATGCCTGGCCGATGACTGTAGATGCCTTTTGAAGGCATTTGAAAGTTAGCAGACTCCTTTGTATGGTGCAGGCTGATAGAGCCTTTGTGTGAGGCGTGGCCTTTGTTGACTTCGGGGTCAATGAGAGCCTCCTCACGATGTACGTTGGCCTGCTTGATAATGGCATCTAATGAGGCTTCCAAACAATGCAATGAATGCCGATTGATGGCGTTGAGACTTCCTGTCAAGTGGACGAACACAGATAGATTGATGGCCTTTTGGTGGCATTGAAATAATGCCCTGGAGAAATGGAAGCGATTCACACAGTGAGCAAAATGACTTGAAGCTGACCACGGTGGCTCTGATACCATGAAGAAACTGCCAAGATCGTGGAAAAAGAAACAAGTATGAGATTGTAAGTGAAATCGAACGAATGTATTAACAAATGCAAAGATATAAATAGGAGAGATTGGATAGCCAATTCTCCACAATACAAGGATAGGTGGCGAGAAACCATCCATGAGAATAGTGCAACTATCCATGAGAATAGCGTGAGGTGTCCATTGAGTTGACACATCTCCTAAACAACTAACCTCTTTGACATAATCAAAGAGCATGTGTGGAATTCGCCTAATTATGATTAAGTTAGTATAAACAACTTAGGATAAGTGTTTATACACTAACAAAGAGATTGACCAAATTTTAGGTTGCTATGAAGAGCTTAGGAGTATAATATTTTTCAGGATTATTTTCCAGTGATCTAGGGGAGCCTCGAAGTGCGAAAACATAGAAATATGTTGAAAAAGATGAATGAATTTTGTGTGTTTGTAATAAGTTATCTATATAGATGGATTGGGACATTATGCTATGTTATTTGAGATTTATTTTACTTGATAAATGTGTTAGTTCTTAGGTTTATGTTTTGGGTCTTTGGTTTGTGAATTATAGTTTTCTATTTGAAATTCTCTTGATGTTTAATTAATTGTGTTATGTTTTCTTTCAATACAAAATATATAAATGTTAGTATATGGTGTAATATAAAATAAAACATAAAAAATATTAATAATTATTGGATAATAAGAAGATTTGTTGTTTATATATTGTGTGTATATATGTATATGAAAATTTTACTAATAATAATTGTGAAGATGGATGAATCTTTGTCAATGACCTTGGGAGAGTTGAGTCCTAGTTAAATTGAAAAAAGGTCAAGTGGCAACCACCACATAATGGGTTGTTCAAACTTACCTTTATTTATTGACATAGCCTCCATAGGGAATCCAAGAATTTTTAGAGTATGATACATAATTCAAGATTGGGAAGGAATATCATATGCACTACTTTAGAAATATTTCCTAAGGGAACACTAAGGGAACACATATGAAGATAAATTGCAAGCACCCATTTTGGGCCTACAATTGTGCCTAAAATTACAAATAACCAAGCTTGAAATAGATGGATATTCCTCAATAGTAGTACATGTGATAAAGAAAAAGTATATACAAGGGTGAAAACTTAGCGATCTACTAGAAGTAGCCCTTGATATAATATCAAAGCTCAATGACTATTATTCCAATCATATTTATCGAGAAGCCAACTTAGAGGTCAATAGCCTTGCCAACAAGGTAGCTAATGGTATTGAGCAAACAAAATTCATGTCACTTCAACATCGGGCTTTGGTGGGTCTATATGATCTAGAGATCTACTTTCATACCCCCATGCTTGTGGCCCTAATAGAGAGGTGGGATATAGATATGTTGACATTTCATCTCTCAAATGAGGAGATAATGGTGATATTGGAGAATGTCTACCACATCTTATGCCTATCCATTCGCAAGTAGTGAATAACATGTATAAGGAGGCCAAGATGAAGAGAAGGATGTGCATGTTGTAGAATAGTTTTACCTTGGTCATGTGGTCTCAAAGGATACGGCGAGTCATATCTACATGTGCTAGTTGGAGTAGGGGTGAGTGGAAATATCATTGGTTCGATGGGTGATGATCATGATTATGATGTTTTAGGTCACGATGGATGGGTAAGGTGGACATATTCATAGGGGCCTTGTCCATTGCATCTAATCCATGGAGGAGAGGAGGATGATATTTTATTGGGGTCAAAGAATACTCACACATATTTATCACAACCTTGGGTGATGTCCATTATGAGTATCATAGCCTTAATATCTACACACTACATAAAGTGTGGGTGTTTGAGCATATTCGATTCATGAGGCTGACTGGGTATGCCCTAGGTTTATATGTGATTAGTAGTATGGAGATATTTAGTTCTAACAATAGCATACAGATGTAATAAGGGAATAGGACATTAGATAACACCTATATAGAAAGATGAAGATCTCATTGTCTAATAAGAGGCAGCTGCAGAGGATCCAACATGACTGACTCTTGGCCAGGCAGTCATATCACATCATAGTATCATACTACTAACATCAGATCACTCGTTATCTTAGGCAAGTGTAGGTGATCCCCCCAATGAATCTCATATATAGGCGATCTCACAAGAGCACGAAATGGTATGAGATGAGACCCATTCAATGATCTTCAATGTCACACTCAACAACAATGACAGATTAGATGACGGGGGCCTACCCAATGCCCCTACAACTGATGATGTCAGTGTTGAAGTCAATTTTTTCAACTAGTGGTTGACAATAGGTCCCACCTTGCTTTTCTCGGTAGACACCCTAGCAGATGATTCTAGCCCTCAGGGTTTAGGAGGCGAGGGTTAACGAAGTGATGACGAGGGTGATGAGGTGGAGGCGAGTGGAGCACAAGAGAGATTGAGGTAGTGATGATGGGTGGCATCACTAGTATGCGTGGAACTTGACTCATTTGTAGCACCCACCATCTAGATAGTTGTGCCTCTCTTGAAAATAATGATAGGCCTGAGCATGGTTTCTAGTAGTGGTTCCCCATCCCCAGACCCACATTGGTAGGTTGGGGACCCATGTATGAGTATGGTGTATTTTAATTCATTTTAGTTCTTTCATATTATTTTTCTCATGTATATATATGTAGGTTATGATGATATGGTATTGATATCATCCATTTTCTCTGTGGTTATAGTGTTCACATAAGAGTTGTTTGATTTCTTCAAGTGCTGCATACCAAAGGTGGTCCTAGCTATCCAAATCTAGTGGGCGGTCTTGGATGCCAATAGGCCACCTATAGTAGGGTGTCCTACCCCATTATTCAAGCCTATAGTGCATCTCAAAATGACCTATGAGGATTCCCCACTGGAGGTGGTCCAAAAAACCATCAAGCTAATCATGAGGACCAAGTGGAGAGACCAACAAGATACATATCTCCTTACTCGAAGCCTATCTGAGTGAGATCAAGCTATGAAGTTCGTTGAGAGTGCTAAGCATGCATGTGACACCCTACAGAGCTAAGACAATGACCTCAATAATAAATTAGAAGAAAAAAGGATAGCACCCCTTGGTCCTTGGGATAATTAGGTGTAGAAACTCAAAAATGAGATAAGGCATGCCTAGGAGTAGGATATTTCTCTACTAGAGTACATCACACAATTGCAAGAGGATGCAGTGGCCCTACAAGGAGAGATATGAGGACTACGATTGTTGAGTATGTCTATGTTTTAGTCTAATTGATTTCACTCCTATGCATCATTCCAACACCCTACTTTGCCACCACCAATATAAGAGGGCAAGTAGGGAACCATGCACTTGGGGGTTGAGAGCCATATTTTGTATACCATATAATTTTTCATTTATAACATCTTTTATGTAATGATTCATATACACATATACTGACACCACATTTTATAACTATTGATGATGTTTTCTGCATAGCAACAACTCAGACATAAAATAATATTCTATCTCTCTTGAAAGATAATCTTCAACAATAAATTGTTGAAAATCACCCCAAGGTCTCTCGGGTGTCAGGTCATGACAATGCATAAACAACTCAGATAATATGTGAAAATGCTGGTAATCACAAGGGGCCTTACAAATGAACAATGCTGGAAGTGAATTTTCATCGGATGCAACAATATAGTGATGCTTTTAATCCTAAAACTAACCCAGATTCAAAATAAACAGCAAAAGAGATAAGGGTATAGAGAGATTCTATTCTATTCTAACTCCTAAGATCAACCACAGTAATGATGAAAGCTGAAAATGGACAGATCACCAATAAAACCGATCTCTGCTTGATCAAGGACAAACCTGCAACTACACAGAAATGGTGCGATCTTCTGAGGAAATCTGAATATTTTCAGACTTTGAACATTCATTCACATACCCAATTACTGGCACAATGTAAACAAGCATTCACAGTTGAACTTAGCATAGAAGTGATGCCCAGACTAACTCTACACAGCAATCTACAATCAACAAATTGCTAAAAGTATGGACCGAAAATCGATCAACATCATTAACATTTCACCATCATTGTAAAAAAGCTGAAATCTAACATCTAACATCTGAGAATCAAGAACAAGAAACCATAAAAACTGTTGAAAATAAATACAAAGTTTTCCAAATCAACAACCCAATTGCATTACTTCTCCAGCATTACATAACAATTTCAAGTCTCTCGTCTCCTACAGCTAATTCTGAAAACTACTTGCCAATTCTAGCCTTCTAACTTAGCAAAATTTTGTCCTAGTCAAACTCCTAAAATCTACCCCTTACAAATGAGGCACAAATGCCATTTATAGAGAACCCCCAAACATGTCGGCTTAATTAGATTTTACAATAATAACTGGCCTCAAAACAGGTCGGCCTAAGGAGAAATTTGGTAACAAGGCACGCATTAAATGCCGGTACTACAACAAGGTCGGCCTAGGAGAAATTCAAAAGAGGACAAGATTTGCATTAAATACATGAATATTATCCATGTCGGCCCACAATCTCCAGCAAGATCAGATTCACGTGCCCTCCAGAAATTCCTCTAGCTGTAGACAATTTTGGCACAGATTCTTAGGCAGGTCCCACTTTGAAAATTTAAATTGAACACTTCCAGATTTCCCTCTTTGGCACGAATCCATACGCAAGTCCCCTTTTTAATATTTGTTTAGTCTTGAAAAATAGATATCATCATTAATAGCCCACATGTCCAAATTAAATTTGAATAAAATCTTGGCCTTTAAGAAAAAATTACATTTTTAAAAGGAAACTTTCCATTTTCAGAATTTTTTTCCATTTTTGGAGAATTTTATTTTCAACATCTTTTTCAAGAAATTTTTATTTTAGGAACATTTTAGAAATTTCCACTTTTGGAAAAGAAAAAAATTATTTTCGAAAAAATTTCCATTTCGGGAAACCAAACCAAGGGGAAAATCTGGGAAAATCCAGGTAGACAGGAATCCGGAAAAATCCAGCCGGACAGGAAAATCTCGGACTGGACTAAATAAGGCAAAAAATTCAACAATAGATCATCAAAACGAACCAAGAATGCGTGAAACATCGTGCAATATATCAAATTAAGCATGGGGTGTTGAGCATTTATCATCACATTCATCAATTTAATCTAATATTTCAATTTGCACAAAGCCTGGCAGAAAATTCGGAAAAATCCGGGTGGACCGGATTTTCGGGGATGGCATAAAATTTCGGACTTTTGGCATATTCTGGAAAACTGAAGAAATCTGGGAAAATCCGGGTTGGGTGGAAAATCCCGAACGCAGGCAAAAACTCGGACTTCGCTCGGATCCGAAATTTTCATGGAAATCGGGAAAATCTGGATGGAGTGGAAAATCCCAGACTGGGGTAAGAACCCAGATTTTTCCACAGAGCCGGACCTTGAGTAGAATCCGAGAAAATCCGGACGGACCGGAAAATCCTGGATTGGGGTAAAAACCCAGATTTTTGCACAGAACTTAGTTTTTTCAAAGTGCAACCTGGGGAAAACACTTGGGCAAGAGAGATGAGCATCTAAGGACCTCCAAGGGCAACCAAATCAATAAAATTAAGGGGCCAAAAGACACCAAAAGCTAGAGAAAAAAGAGGGTCCCTACTTTCAGTGGGGCGTGTGTGCAAAACTGCACAACAATAACCATGATGTGATACATGTACATTATGTTTTTGACATACACACACACACACACACACACACACACACATATATATATATATATATGATATTTTTACCTTCATGAAGGTCTTCTTTATGCATATATTTCCTTTTGTATATTATTATGTGATGGATATATATTTATGGATGTATGTTTAGATTATATGTTATCATGATTTAATAATCACACATTGGATGAGTTTCATGTGCATACCATATAGACTCTATGCGTAGTATGGAAAAAGATACATTGCATTGACTAGTTCTTTCAGAGGTGTACCATCCATAGATGACAATCCATAAGCACTAGAACTATACAAAAAAGGTGATTATATAAGAACCTAACCAATTAGGGTTGAATTTCCCCTTTTGATCATGTGGCGCATTTTCATTTCTTAGGTTCTCATAGGAACAAGATTGCCTACCTTGAAAGTATGAGGAAGAACACCTTTATTGTAATTCCTATAAATAAATCTTTGATAAGCTTGGAGATGTTTGAGGGCCTGTAATTGGAACTCATCGAGTAGCTCAAGCTAGTTTTTACATTCAACATGGTAAGTTTCATAATCAATTAACCCTTTAAGGGAAAATCACAAAGATGGAATTTCTAACTCTAAAGGCATGATACCCTTGACACTTGAACAAACAATTTTTTTGGCAATGTTCACTCTCTTGCACTTTTAGGGTTTTGCACCTAAAAGGAGAGAGATATACCAAAAACTGTGATGGATCACTTAAGAATAATGAAAGTATGATTTAAATATTTATAAATGGAATGTCCTAAATGCATAAAATAGATAAAATAGATCAACTATTGAATGAAAACTAAAGAAATGCAAGGTGTTTGAAAACATAGTGTTGTATGCAAAACAAGTATTAAATAACCCAAGAAAATCCCTAGAAATGTGAACAAAATAGAACAAAAGAATAGAGAAGAAATATCTCTCCCCTTTATCCTCTACCCTTAACCATTACCCCGTCTCGTTCTCTCAAGTCTCTCTCACTTACTCCCTCCTATCCCTCTCAAACAGGCCACTACATTGCCAATTTCATGGAATTAGAAAGCTTGTGGCTGAAATTGGCATCCTAACTTGGCCTATTTGAAAAAATGGGTCCAAGAAATGGGGTCCCCATATCTTGGACCCATTTTTTCAAACAGGCCGCTACATTGCCAATTTCACCAAATTGGCAACCTAACTTGACCTGTTTGAGAAAATGGGTCACTGGGAGACCCCATTTCTTCGACCTATTTTCTCAAATAGGCCAAGTTAGGTTGCCAATTTCACCTTCAACCCTATACCTCAACCCTCAACCCTTAAACCCTTAACCCTATGCTCTTCAACTCTAAACCCTTAAACGCTCTACCATCTACCATCTACCCTACACATTAAACCCTCAACCCTCAATTCTTAACCCTCAAACCTTAATCCCTCAACTCTCAAATCCTATACCCTCTAACCTATACATGGGACCCTCAACCCTAAACCTTCAACCACATACCCTCAAACCATTACATTAAAACCTAAACCCTTTGCCCTCAACCCTAAACCCTCAACCCTAAACCCTTAAACCCTCTACCCTGTACCCTCAACCCAATAACCTAAACCATCAACCCTATAGGTCCTCAACCCTATACCCTCAATTATCTCTCTCTTACTGACTCACCCTATACATAGGACTCTCAACCCTAATCCATCAACCATATGCACCCTTAACACTCTCTCACTCACTCACTCCTATCTCTCTCCCCTCTACCATTAACTGTCTACCCTCTATCCTTAACACTTAAATCCTCTACCCTCTACCCTCTTCCCTCAAACCTATACATAAAGCCCTCAACCATCCATTCTCAACCATCAATCCTTAATCCCTCAACCCTTAATCCTTAAACCATAAACCCTCAACCCCTATACCCTCTACCCTTTACATTGGACCCTCAACATAATCCTTCAACCATATACCCTAAAGCCTAATCCCTAAACCATCTACCCTCAACCCTAACCCCTTAACCCTAAACCCTAAAACCTTCTACCCTATACCCTCAACCAAATACCATCTACCATCGACCCTGATCCCTCAACCCTGAACCCTAAAACCCTAATACCCTAGAAACCATCAACCCTAAAAGTTTTCCACCCTAATCCCTCAACCCTATACCCTCAACCCTATTGCTTTCTCTCTATATATACATCTCACCTATCCCTCCCTCTCCCATCCTCTCTAATTGTCTCTA